>JBBPBX010005668.1:0-21398 GCA_038048925.1 Garcialebias charrua | reverse complement strand
ATATAGGCAGGTAATCAGTTTTACTGATTTACCTAAATTTTAGATGTAAATTTGAGCAGGGTTTAGACTGACACAAATTATCATCAATAATTCACGGGTTCTCACTTTTTCAGATTATATTATAATTCTGTGACTCGGTGATGAGATGTAAAGACATGAAACATTAATTTATGTTGAAACGGCAGAACTGAATCATTTAATTAACAAATCATTAAATTACATCACACATTTGTACATCGATTGATCGATCAGGATTTCCTATAAATTTACTTCAGCAGATGAAATCACATGTCCGTAACTTCTAGGTACAACAGAAAAAAGTAAATAAGATGACATATTAATTTTATATCTGTAGGCACATTAACTTAAAGTTTAGTTAACTGGCTTAGATAAGGAGAAAGTTTAGGAGGATGGTGGAAGGAAAAGGAAGTAAGGAAATACAGTATCTTGATGTATTTAACCAGGAAAACATGGCAGCTCTCCGGCCGATCTCAGCTAAACGTCGGTACACTTTGGCAAAGCATCTGACGACTTTGTTACCTCGTGAAGACAGTAAATCCCCCTTGGTCCAACTGGTCAGTCTGTTTACCGTTTTCAGCATCTCCAGACGTCTGCCTCAACTCGGACCGCAGTAACGGCATTTCCTGGTTTGAGTTTTCAGAATAAAACTTTCCTTGGGAGGAAAATTCATTCAGATGGAGCTTTTCAGCTCGAGGTCGGATTTCACAGCGAGTTTGCTGTGAAAACCTTGCTGATAGAACAAAGCCATTGGCGTTTGACTGGCTTTCATCCAGCTTCAAAGAGAATGCTTACATCTCAACTTCCTCGCCAGACTAAAGAAAAGCAGGAAGTTAGAGTTTTTGTAGAGGGCTTGAAACAGTTAAATCCACTCCGCTCATTGGTTGTTCACCAAAATAAAGGACTGGCTTTGTTCAGGTCAGAAAGTTGAAAGTCTGAAGGTTGTGCAGGAAGATTGTTTTGAGAAAAGACAGAACACAGTTGCCAGTTATAAGATAACTTTGAATAAGCTTTGATTCATGTGTTAACATTTCTAAAACAAATCTGAAAAGTACAACTTGACACAATTCTCAACTTTGCCGTAGTTCTTTGATTCACCATATGAAGAAGTGATCAACATTGGTAACAGCATAAACCATGATCATACAATGACGAGAGTTATTCTGTTAATTAATTCTGAATTAACACAAATTAAAAGGAAGTCTCTTCTGAAATAATATGTGTCTTGATTGAAATTATTAAAATAAAATTGTGTCCACTCGTCTCCTTGAGAGCCTCAAGAAAAGTGTACCACTAAGGGTTTCAGAGAGATGTGAAAAGGTGTAAATCCAGGTCAGAGATGAAGGCTTGTATCACTACACATGGCTGCATGGAGGGTGATATATTTGAGAATTGAACCTATTGTTTTTGTTTTTGCTCACTTTGAAGCCAAAAACCATCAAACGTGAGCAAGCAGAAAGAGTTGGAGAGGGATGCTTGAAAAGTTATTTGACATCAATAATCCTTTTTGGTAAAACCTGAACATTTCCTGGGGTATTATCGGTGTATGTTGAGAAGAATAAGAACAAAAAATAATCTGTCATGATCAGTGCCAGCTATTTAAATGTCCAGTTTTCTCAAGAGTTCTCAGCAGTGCATGCAACAATGGACGTTAAGGCCAAGAACAAAGTTGTCTTTATTGTCATTTGTATCTCATGTGGTACTTGTGGTGGAACAAAATTGTGTACACAGTGGATACACATACATATGTGTATCACTGTACTGTATGTGCATGTATGTAAAATGCAGTGTATCTTCACAGTAAGTTAGTAGCTTCAACCCATCCATCCATTATCTTTACCCACTTCTTCCTTTTTGTGTCAAAGGAGTCAATGGTACCCATATCCAGCAGTCACTGTGCGAGAGGCAGGGGACACCTTGTATGTTGTATGCAGATAGTTCATCCTCACACCCCAGCGTACATTCTCGCGTACATTCTCGCGTTTTCGCTCCAAATTCTTGACGTCATTTGAGCAGCTGCAGCGCAGAGCGTTTACCTACGGGACAAATTGAGGTCGCTGATTGGTCATTTGCTGACACGCCTACTGAATTGATTGACAGGTCGGGGGGGGGGGGAGCTGGCAGCTGCAGCCGCAGCGGTGTTCTGTGTTTATATGTTAATAAAAAGTTCTAAAAAAAAAAAAACAGGGAGCGCTGGTCCTGCAGCCCACACATCAGACCAGCACACCAGGAAATCTCCAGAACCTCCCGCAGCCACGCTGGACCTGAGTTTAATTCACTCGTGACAAATTTGTTCATTTCTCATCATTTCAGTCATGGAGTCAACGGAGGAGGAAGCGATCACTTGCCTTTTGGCAAAAAAACAAAAGAAAAGGTCAGATCAAGGATGAAGAAGGGGAATTTAATACATTTGTGTCACATACAAAACAGTCCGGCGCCAGGCAGTTTATTGTGCGACAACGCGTTTGCTTACGTGGTCGTAAAATTTGAGCTTTGCGCGTACATGCCCTGCGGGGATACGCTTGTACCGCTGCGTAGTACGCGTGTACAACTGTGTATGGACGTACGCAGAGCTATACAGGGGGCTTCAGAGGCAACAGCTCACCAACTGAGCCACCATGCCATGTGTCCATTAGTAGCTTGTGTATTATTAACATTAACAATACTGCCTCCCCTCCCATTTGAACTGCCTTAACACAAAAAACTTTCTCACACATTACCACTCAACACAAAGTTTTTAACACTGGACCCTGTGTCATCAAACGGGTTATTCACTAAACTCTCGGTCATGTGCTCATTCAGTTTGCACTACTTCTCATATTTGCACTAATGTTTGTATTACATTACTGCCTATAGTCATACTACTGTTTACATTCACTGTTTACATTTATTAATACGGTTTACATTTATTACTACTGTTTTACATTTATTACTACTGTTTACATTTACACTACTTTTATATCTACACTACTGCTGATACATATACAGTATTCTCTGACTAGCCTTATCTAAGGATGCCAAATGTGCCTTATGTGCCTTACTGCATATGCCACTTTGCCTCTATACCAACATCAACTACCTCATACATATACTGTGTACATTAACTCATATGCTGCTGTGCCACTCTTTGCAAATGTCAATGCTAGAACCTTCAGTTTATTTTATAGATATACTTTTTATACTACTATGAAAAAACTCAGGACAGTATTACACTTTTATTATTTCATTTTATGCTTATGTTCATTGGGTGTTTGGTGTTTCAGTGTTGGTGTAAATTTTCATACTTTTATACTACTATGAAAAAACTCAGGACAGTGTTACACTTTTACTATTTTATGCTTATGTTTATTAAATGTTTTAGTGTTTAGATGGTTACTGTTGCACCGAGGGACTGAGAGAAACGCAATTTCAATCCTGTGTATGTCCTGTACATATTGCAGTTCTGACAATAAAGTTGACTTTGACTTTGACTTTTCCATTTAAGTGCATCTTCACTATGCATCTATATCCATAACCACAGATAATTGCTTTTGGCGATGTGGTTAGCTTTCCAGAGTCAATATTTTTGACTGTTCAGAACCAATCAAAGCTTCACATTAAACACTGTCTTTGGGCAAAACATTAAACATAGGCATGTGCCATTTCAATATCAACTGCTGGAGATTTATCTAAAAAGTCAGATGCTGTTTATCCAAAATGCTAGATGAAGCTTGGCTTTTATTTTTCTTCCTCCTCTGTGTCTGAATGGAATATGAGATGTACCCAAAGCTGATAGCTACTGTAGAGAGGCGGCCTGCTCTGGATGATGAGCTGTCCCTGCATGGAGAGATTGGAGCGAGGAAGCTGGAGAAGAGACTGGTGTTTACAATATGAATGTGGAGAGGAAGCAAAACAGTTACGTGAGTAGCCATTGGGAACTGATGTTTAGAGCAGCCTGCTGCTCTGTCAAATCTATTACCTGTCATCAGTTTGGTAAATCTCTGTGTCTCTCTCTGATGTGCACCACATTATTGTTTAAATACTGCAAACTTTACAGTGATGGAGCACAGAGAACCTGCACCAAATTAAAGTTGACAAACATCAGCAACAAATTTGTTACGGTTATTATCATCTTCACCTCTGGGTGACTTTGTCCATGCACAGTTGTTAGTTAGAGTTTCACTGAGTGATTATACATAATGGGGAAAAAAAACGTTATCTGTCTGGAATATCCCGGTTTCCATTTTGTTAACAGCCAGATGTGCCATTGATTTAAATCTGAAATATGTCTTGCAGCTGTTAAAACACATGTTCTCTTTGTAGTATTGATTTATACCCTTTTTTCAACATTTCATTCCCTTTGTATTAATTTCTATGAAACATTCTTCAATTAGGTGTGCCAAATATGAAGAAAAGTCTCATCCTGAGTGATTTGAACACTCTAAACAATGACTTGCTCATGTGGCCTGTGTGTCAGGTTTCATTTTCTCATTTTAAGGGATATTACTCATGAGCAGTAAATATTTAGCTTGTCATAATTGACAAGGGCTTCTAATGTGACATTGACAGCTGCTGTTAAGAACAGGCTTTTATGGCCTTTATGTGAAACTTTGGTGTTTTTTAAATTTATTTATTATTATTTTATCAGACTAGATTTATTTTTGTTCTTACTGTTTTCTTTTTTTTATTATCAATAAACAAGTTTTCCATTTTAAATAAATAGAAACCTTGATAACTGTCTATGATTGGTCACTGAAACCTTGATTTATAGCCACTGTGATATTACAGTTCACTACCAAAGGCATAATAAAATTAAGTTTTTACATTTTAAAAATATTAATTTACAAATATTCTGAGTAGGAATGTAAAATTTCAATGTGTCAGTAAAGAACTGCTAACAATTCAGCTTCATTTTTCATTAAAAAAACAGAATAATTGTGACTGTAGTCTCAACTTTAGATCTTTGCAAGGATCTCAGAAGTTACTAAGAATTTTTTTTAAGTAAAATAAAAATAAAACCCATTTTTTTCAGTCTTAATCACTAATCACTCTACTGATTTACATTTTAAAATGAGAGCTGTACCTTTTGTAGATTGGTTTATTGTTCTCCAGCCACTATAAGCTATGTCAGCATAAATTGTTGCCAAAACAATGTTTCTGATTAGCCCATACATTTTATTTTTATTGTGTACTTCATATACAACAGTGGAAAAAATGCTATAATGGGCTATACATTGATCCTGCTTTCTAAACACTTATCATTTATGATTTAAAAAGCCTTATCAAGGAACCATTATTTATTAATCCTTAGTATTTGTTGTGAGATTTGACAGTTTTGAAATCAACTGCAGTGTATTTGTTAAACATAAAACCAACGCTAGTAACCTTTTTTTTTTTCAGTCTGAACCCCCGATAGTGAGTGTTGGGTAAAATACATTTTTTAAAGACCAAAAAAAAAAAAAAACTAATAGTAGTTTCCTAAAAACTGTGTATAATGTACAGCAATGCTGTACATTATACACAGTGGTGTACACTGTGCCACCACACCACATTATGTGGTGTGGTGGCACAGTGGTGTTCTAGCTGCTCAGTGAGAAAGTCACAGAATCGATTCCTGGTTTGGGGCCTTTCTAGGTGGAGTTTGCATGTTCTCTTCATGCATGCGTGAGTTTTCTCCGTGTACTCCGGTTTCCTCCCACAGACCAAAAACATGCATGTTAGGCTGATTGGTAACTACATTGTCCCTAGGTGTGAGGGAGAGAGTGAATGGATGTTTGCCTCGTTTGTCTCTATCTGGCCCTGTGATGGACTGGAGACCTGTCCAGGGTGTACCCCGCCCCTCGCACAGTGATTGCTGGACATGGGCAGGGGCGACCCCCATGATCCAAAAAGGAAGAAGAGGGTAAAAGATGATGGACGGATGATCTTTTTCGTGTTGTTCATCCTTTTATGTTATTAAACTACTACACTTCATTGTCCATTTATAAAAACCCGTCTGAAAACGTATCTCTACTCAATGGCCTTCAACCCAACTGAGACTTGTATTTTACTTAAACATTTTTTTTTTAATTTTATGTTTAACTTGTCATTTCATTGGGCTTTAAATTGAGTTTTTAATTCTTTTTTTGTGTGTGTGTGCTTAGCGTTGTAACTTTAAATGGTAAATGGAGCTTATTTATATAGCACTTTCCAGCCCCCTATGAGGGGCCCCAAAGCGCTTTACAATACCAACCATCTTTATTTTAATGCTTTCTTTTATCTTATTTATTACTGATGTTCAGCACTTTGTTTCAGCTGTGGCTGGTGTTAAAGCGCTTTATAAATAAAGTTGATGATGATGATGATTAATGAAGAGTCTCTCGAAGGGCGTTTTTGAAATTAGGAAGAACGTAATGAGAGTACAAAGGCATTAAAGTCTATGAGAAACTGACTTTCCCTGTTCTTTCTTAACATCAAACTATTCTTATATTCACAAAACTGTGTCAATTGTAGTTTTAAGCACATTTTATTATCTTTATTACAGTATTCTAATTCAAAACAGTCAGACAGCAATCCTCCAGCATGAAAGTGGCCACATGTCTTAGGCTCTTTTTAGGAGCTTATGAAAAATGTTTCAGAACGTTTTTAATCCAGTTTGATTGGGGTTAATCAGAACTCCTCAACTCATGATCTGTATTTAAGATGTACTGAATGTGATCGCTGCAAAAAAAATGTCTCCCTAAACTATTTCTAAACCCTTGATGCTGTAATTTTCCATTAAATAAGCATGTTTCTTTATGCATGAATGATGGCAACCTTCCAGCATGACTGAGCCCAGGGACAGTGACACTGCAGCAGTGGACTCAGTGCTGTGTTCAATATCATTACATCACAAACTGCTTCTTTTAACACCACTCAGACAATCACCCTTATATTATTTGCCTATATTTGTTTTTTCTTTGAAATTATTTTGTATTTATCACTCAAGTTTGACATATGCATTGTTACACTGAGTGTAATATATATATATATATATATATATATATATATATATATATATGTTTCTAAAAATTAATTAATAATAACTGAACTTTGTAGAATAGTTAAGAAGTGATTGTAAAGTGATTTTTGATGATATGAATCTTTTCATGATTATTTTGCTAAAGTAAACAAAACGCACTGCTCAGCGTGAACGTGAAAAACAGACAACATAAATTAAACATCTTTAGCCAATATAAAAAATTCAGAACTGTAAGAACAAAGATTGTTTTCTTTGCTGCATTTGAGAATTACTGAGTTGTCGAGCATTTTCAAAGAATTTATTTTAATAACTTTGGTTTACTTATGTTATGTAGTTTTTATTGTGTGATTGAGACGATCTGTAGATTCTTTTTAAATTTATAAACTTACATCAGGAACTGTAAAAACAGTCTTAACCAGGTTATAACTGTGTTTATAAATGAATTATCAAGCCTAAAGTTTACATCCTTAGGGTGTAGATTATTCACAATAAAAGCCTTCTTTACATGGGTTCTGCAATATGACTACCAAGACATTTCCCTGTTGAAGCTGCTTCTGGACTTTAGAAATCACAAATCGAGTTGGCCATGTCCCACAAAGATGAGCTTTCATTAAAGAAGCCAGCATCATGGAGTCTGAGTGTGAAAAAGCATTTGAGCTTAGAATAAATGTGTCCCAAACAAATCATTCTAAACTGTGGGCTGCTGTTTGTACCATCTGTTGTCATTACGTCACATAATGACATCAAAGTTCATGTTCAATTATCCAGGTAAAAATCCAACAAATTTCAGTCCGGTCATCTGGATGGTTTCTTTTTTGTTGTTGTTGAGACATTTCATCCTTCATCCAAAGGACTTCATCAGTCCGAGGAGCCTCAACAAACTGATTCCCACAAGCAGCACACTCACATAGTGGGCCAACCAGTTTGCTGGTGATGAGATGGTTTCTGGGGCCCCCCTCTCCCATCGACTCATCTAAGGCAGCCATAGCCAAAGTGGTTAAAAACATAAAAGTTCATGCTCAAAAATCCAGATTAAAAAATTCCAACAAAATTCAGTCAGGTTATCTGGACTTTTTTTTTTAGGAGTAGATGGGGAGAGGGCAGGCCCCAGAAACTATCTCATCGCCAACAAACTGGTTGGCCCACTCTGTGAGTGTGCTGCTTGTGGGACTAAGTTTGTTAGTGCTCCTCGGACAGATGAAGTCCTTTGGATGAAGGATGAAACATCTCATCAAAAAGATAAACCATCCAAAGGACCTGACTGAACATCCATCCATTTTCGTCCGCTTATCCGGGGTCGGGTCGCGGGGGTAGCAGCCTAAGTAGGGAGGCCCAGACTTCCCTCTCCCCAGCCACTTGGAGCAGCTCCTCTGGGGGAATCCCAAGGCGTTCCCAGGCCAGCCGAGAAACATAGCGTGTCCTGGGTCTTCCTCTGGGCCTCCTCCCAGTGGGACATGCCCGGAACACCTCACCAGGGAGGTGTCCAGGAGGACGCCTGACTGAACATTGATGGATTATTTACCTGGATTATTGAGCATGAACTTTGATGTTTTGAACTACTTTGGCTGTGGCTGCCTCAGAGGAGTCAACCGGGGAGAAGGCAGGCTTCAGAAAACATCTTATCACCAGCAACTGATTGGTCCACTATGTGAGTGTGCTGCTTGTGGGACTGAGTTTGTTGTGGCTCCTCAACTTGATGAAGTCATTTGGATAAAGAATGAAACTTCTCGGGGGGAAAAAAAGAAAAAAAAAAGAAAAACTGTCCAGATGACCTGACTGGACTTTGTTGGATTTATACTTGGATTATTGATTCAAGTATTTAAGGATTTTTATTTTATTTTATGTACTTATTTATTTATTTTGGGTCATACCAGCTCACATTTGCATGTTTAGGTACAACATTTGGACTCAGGTTCCAGATTGAATGGGACTGAGTTTCTTGTGGCTCCTCAGACTTATGAAGTCCTTTGGAGGAAGGACGAAACATCTCAACAAAAAAAGAAAATAAATCCTCCAGATGACCTGACTGAACATGCTGGATCACATTACCACAATTGCCATTTTATATGTTAATCATTACAGAGAGGGAGAGTGGTGGCACAGAGGTTAGAGACTGTGGGCCTCCAATCGGGAGGTCGCATGTTCTACTCCCCATGCCGACAACATAAAAAATGTGGGTGGGATTGGTGAAACACCCACACCTTCCTCCACCCACATTTGCCCCACCCTGGGCCCTTGAGCAAGCCCCTTAACCCCCACCATTTGCTTCACTGATCACCCTAAATAGCAGCTCTCTGCTCCATACAAAGGGCTGTGGTTGCTGAGTGGGCTGTGGTTGTGTCAGGAATGGCATCTGGCGTAAAAACAATTGCCAAGTCTTCATGCGAGATAGTTCGCTGTGGCGGCCCCTGATGAAGGGAGCAGCTGAAAGACAAAAAAAAAAAAAGTCAGTCATTACAGTGCCGCCACTATCTCACCTCCAAGGTGTCACAGCCACAGGTTGACTTCAATCCCCCAAACTCCATCTATATTTTTTTAAGAACTCACTTTGAGATGACTAAAAGGCAATCTAGGCCTGGACTGAAGTGTTTGCTTTGTGAAAGAGGCTACTGAGTCCAGATCACGTCCCCAAACCAAACGTATTCTGCCTCACCCATTATGTGGTTTTGTCTAAAGCCCATTCTCACTCTGCTTTAGTCTTCATTACAGATGTGATCTGCCTGTCAGACACAACAGTCCTCTGAGGGTATGCAGGTATTCCAACATTTCCAGAAATGCTATTATCTTTCAACAGATAATAGCTTTGACGATATTTTACAGCCCTTAAACTTTCTCTTTATTTCTGTGTAGTTCAGTTTATTTTTTATAAGCTTCCTCAAAGTGGGTTTTGATCAAGTTTATCACGGGTGCATGAGGTTCAGGAACATTTAAATCAGTTTGATATTTCTGGCATTCGTTTTTTGCTTTAAAATTGTGCCGGCTGTCTACAACAGAAATGGGCTCCGAAAAACGAGATAATTGAATTGACCACCTTCACCACCCACTGCTACCCTCCTTTGCTTCACACCTCCTCCGTGTCGGTGGAGCGGATAGTGATTTCTTTGAGCTTTAGAGAGAAAATAGTAAGATAGGAGTGTATTGATCATTCGTCATGAGAGCGGAGCTTCACAGATCAGTGAGTTTCCCATGCCGCCAACATTTTGCACAAGGAGGGATGCTCTTCACATCCAAACACTGGTTATCCCTCCCAGAGAGAACAGGGCCCGCTAAGAGGCTTTACCTTATCGTTGTACGGAATATAAATCACCTTTTATGCACCCATCCACATGGGAATAAACAGAACAGTGAGATATCAGCTTGCCAGCAGCCCTCTGCTTCTGTCCTCCTTTCTGTCCGCAATGAAATATTATAGAAGACATATGGCCAAAACAACGTATGAGGTTCTCAGCCACACACCATGTTTTTCTAGTCTGTGGGAAAGCACCTATCCTGTAGTATAATGCATTTATGCAAAGACAGAATGAATAATTATTGGATTTAATGCAGGTGAGCACATGATCAGATTAGATGCAAACAGAATTTAGCTTCTATGGGTTTGAGATATTTTTTAACAGTTATTTCTAAAGTCATGTGATGAGAGTAATCTGGCAGATCTAGTAGGAAATTTCTGAAGGTCTTCACTGTTTCACACCATTTTAATTGCAGAACGTTCGTCTGCAGCCAACATTCTAGCACTCTGATTGTTAGATAGTCTGTCTATTCAGTTATGGTTATACTCTGGCTTTACAAATATGAAAATATAATTGTATGCTTAGTCTTATTTGCTGAAACATTCTGATGTAGAATGGTAAACGGTAAATGGACTGTACTTATATAGCGCTTTTCTATCTTATCTAGTCTCTTAAAGCACTTTAGATCACATTCATGCACCATTGGGACACACATCGGAAACAATGAGGGGTTCAGTGTCTTGCCAAGGGACACTCCAGCATGTGACTGCTAGTGGAGTTGAACCCCCAACTCTTGCATTGAAGGATACTGCTCTAACCACTCAGCCACAGCTGCCTCCCAGTGTGGAACAGCAGGGGGGTTGGATTTGTCTGAGATGACATAAAATAAACTCATGAATTTAATGAGTCTATGTTGGAAAACGATACCATGTTGGATCACGAGCATGTTCAACATGTTCAAAACCACGCAGAAAACGTGAAAATGTGTTCCATATGAAAAAGTGGGTAATGCTTTTGCATGTGTGTGAATGCGTGTGTGCGTTTCTCAAATGTCTGTCGTTTACCAACATATCTCATAAATCACTAATTGAATTTTTATGAAACATCTAGGAAATATTTCTTGGATTTACATAGAAAACTGATTAACGTTCAAGATTCCTGCCACTGAAAACTGACCTGCAAAACTAAATGATTATGGAACAAACACTGGTGTGGTAATATATGTAGCTGCCACTGGTTAAAAACAAATATTTAAAGTGCTAACACTACACCATTTTTTTTTCTTTTGCCAATACGAATTTAGAGTCAACTTTGTCAGCAAAATATCTTGTGAACCACTGAATGGATTTTAATGTATCTGTTTTACATCAATTATTATTTTATATATAAAACTGATCAACTTTTGGAGTCAGTCCCATTCAAGACAGCTGCCACAACCAACGGACCTTAGACAAGGGGTTCCCAAACTTTTGGGCTTACAGGGGGGAAGGTTTCAGGGATCCCCTCATAACCCTCGTGTTATTGAATAATTTTCTTGTATTTGTCTCTTTAATACAATGGAAATATTTGTGTAAAATAATACTTAAGAGCTGTTTTTTAATAGTGTTAATACAATTTTTATACTTAAACATTGGGTATTTTTCATTAAAGACACACTTATTTAACTTTTTTTTTAACTTCCAAAAATTACAGTTTTATGGAAATTAACAGTATTAAAAACACTTTAAAACTTTATATATTCACATAATGAGCATAAATGTATTACCACTTCTTCAAATTATCACAGAAAAATGGAACAGAATCCTAACTGCAGTAGTCATAACAAGTAACGGGGATTGATTTGTAAACCGATCAATGCCGTTATGCAAACAGTGGGTGAGGGATGGGGGTGGGGGTCTCGGGGTCCTTCTCCAGAATTTTTTGAATAAAGTAGATGTGATTTCCTGCATTTTAACGGATTGTTAAACATCTACGTCCTTGTAAAAAAAATGTATAATAATATTATATATATTATATTATATATATATATTATATATAATATATATATATATATATTATATATATATTATATATATATATATATATATATATAATATATATATATATATTTTTTTTTCCGGACCCCCAAGCAGTGGCTCACAGTTTTGAGGACCACCGCCTTAGATGACACAATGTCTATATTCTAGTCAGATTCACGTATACTGAGCTAGATGTTTGGTTTTTGACATTTATCTGACATTTAAGGTGCTAATAGGTGAGAATTATTCTTTACACATATTGTGAATGTGACATCTTGTGATATTGCTTGTAATTGCACACAAAGTTTTTTTACAAAGTTTGACAACAAAAAAATAGGATTTCTGGCCTTCAATTCATCCTATTTTCACAAGTAATTAATGTGTTAGATATACAGTATGTCACATGGTAATATAATGTCTACTTGTGATGAGATATGTGATTTCCACACGGGAAGTTCAAATTGGATATTGTGTTTCCCTTTCCTTTGCTCTGCTTTATCACAGCAATTTCTAAAATTAGCAACATACAGTGAGTTCAAGCCTCAATATTTGAGATGTGTGCAGCCTGGCATTGCACCACTTCCCTTAGAGCAAAATGTGGATTTAAGTGCAGTGATGTGTCGACAAGGTCCACCCGCTGCAAACAGAAGGATCTGTGTGTGTTTATGTGTGCACATAGTCATCTGAGTATATGTTTTGCTATGTTAAGTACGACCATCCTTGATGGGCAATCAAGCAGAATAGCTACCATGTAGTGCTTTCTATCCCAGCCCATTCCCAGCCTAGTGCACCCGCTTTACCACTGCATGACCTCCTGTGGTGTGTTCTCAGCTAATTATAACCCAATTATATGCAATATGCAGCTGTGATTGGGATGTCATAAAGATGAATTGAGTCTGGACATTTTAATTTGGATTGTTCAAACATTTTTGTGTTTGCTCCACCTCTCACATGTGGGTGTGAATCAACTTGTCTTCACTTGCAAATAAGCACAAACATTTAATTTCATGTGATTAAAAGTGTTAAATACTTAATTAGGAGCACTGGGAATTTCATCTGGGATTTTTATTTATTTATATATTTTATTTAAGGTAAGATGCCATCACTTTGTCATGAATTTTAAATACCGTAAAGATGTTTTTTTTTTATTACACTTTATACTATTTCCCCAGCTCCCCGGGCGCTTTCTATGGCTGCTCACTGCACCACCTGGTGGTGGTTGGGTTAAATGCAGAGACGAATTTCGTCTTGTATGGGAAACATACACAGATGACAAAAATGTGACATTTATTTATTTAATAGCTGTTTAACGTCATGAGTGATGGGTGCAGGGTTGCTGGATCACATATTAGTTGCACTAGACATTACGTTGTTTCTTGTTTTATTGTTAATTGGGTGCAATAAAAGCAAAACAAGAAGCAAGCCTGTTGATTTGTCAGCTCTAATTTCCATTTTCTCCCTTTATGGTTGCCCAAGCCATTTAATTCTTATTGTTGTTTCGACTAATCTGGTCAGACTTTTATGGCCCTCATTATGCAAACAACTAAAAAGCACAAATATGTGGAGGGAATCTCTCATCTACCCTTTAAAGGGGCAGCAGTTTAGGTGATAAACTGTTTGTTTGTCCAGAAGTCCCTCGTTGTGTTGAATTGTCTTTGGGCAATATAATAAATCCCCACCCAGCCCCTTGCTTTTAGGAATGTCAATAAAATATGTATAATAAGTACTATAGGGGTGTGTGAGCTGTGTGATGCCACAATTTCATTTCATCTTTTTGTTCCCCCTTGCATTCCTGTTCATCATTTTTATCTTTAGCACAGCTTTCAGACTCTCAGATCAGCACAGTTATAGAAATCTAAATCACTTCCCCACTCAGGTCAGTATGATAAATGGGGTTGGGAATCATGGGAACATTGCAAGGTTTCGCACCAGAAAATAGTTTGAAGATGCAAATGGCAATCTTTTGTTTTGACGCTTAGCTATTCTAATAGCAGTGCTGAGATGAGCTGTAGTAGAAAGCGGTGACTGCCTGCAGGGGCTTGTAGTTCACTTAGCAGCTGAACATGGTGGATCTGAGGATTGGAGAGACTGTTAGCTAACAGCAGGTGATTCTTCTTCACGCTGCCGTCTTCTCTGACTTTTTGGGACAAAAGCAGGCGAGCTTTCTCAGAATCCCAACAAGCAGAATCTCCCTGGTCATGGATCTGAACACAGAGGAGAGGAATGAAAGGAAAATCTGCCTCCTGCAGCACTCCTTTACTCTCGCCTAATGCCATTGTGATAAGCTACACTGCATGCTTAATTTCAGCAACAAAGCTCTTCAAAATCATTCAAAACTTGCTGATAATTACTTGTTCGCTCTGTCCAGGAGGATTGACTGACTTGAGGCATGTCATGCGACCCTCCTTTCTTTTTTCTTCAGTGATTTTCTGTCCCTGGTGGGCCTTGCTGAGGTTGGAAAACACCAATATTCAGAGTCGATCAAGGAGAAAATTAAGTGTGCACAACAACGCTAAATGGAGTGTTTCAGTCTTCTAATGACTGTAGTCAAAATAAATATACAGTGTATGCAACTAATGGACTAATGATTGTGGTAATTGTAATGCAGTTCAATGTTCATGTCACCCTGACTTTGAGTCTATTGTGGGTTTTTATTATTATTTTACAGAGAGGTCTGTATTTGGTTTGCTTTAGGTTTGTTTAGGAACTCTAAATGTTAACAGAACTCATAATTGAAAACAAATTGAACACTAATAATGGCTAAAATATTTAACACCATCTAAGTTACCGCCACATATCCAAAGGGCAGTGTGTGTGTGTGTGTGTGTGCGTGCGTGTGTGTGTGTGTGTGTGTGTGTGTGTATGTGACTGAGAGGAAGAAAAAGGTTGTGTCTCAAAAAAGGTCAGAACAAAAGTGCATAAGAAGTGGGAGGTAATTTGAAGCATGCACGTGTGACTTGTGTAGTTTAATGATGCCAGTTAGAAAGCCAGAGGTTCAGGATGCATGCAAGGCCTCTCATTTTTACCAAGCATAACTCGGCTCAACAAACCAAATCTGCAACTATCCACATTCAAAACAGCATCAATAAACTGATCGATAAAAGCACACTGATTAAGAAGTCTCTCCATGTGCATGACTTTGCGTGCCCGATTATCGGCCTGTGAGAGGCGGTTTCTTTGTGCGATCGGTTTGTTTATTTGTGAGCCAGATCCTCATGAAGAATGCAGTCCCTTCTGTGTGTGAGCTGAGCTGGTTCGGGTCAGAAAAACAGGTCGTTCTTTTGCTCTTCTTGCACAGTTAGCACTTGTTATATTTGTCTTTGGTGCTCCTCTTGCTTCTTCATGCAGTGGGCTGCATGAGAATGTGTACAGCTGGCTAAACTGATTTACTCTTTGCTCTAAAGGAGCCTCTCACGTCAGCGGCATATGGAGAGACTTTGGTTTTGACCTCCATTCTGTAATCTGCTCCAGGCAGCCATCTGACGGGGACCTCCGTTCAGAGGTCAGAAGAGTAAGAAAAGAACAGTAGTTGAGCACAGTGTTAATGAGTGCACTATCAATTTACAAAAAGAAGACTGGGTGATATACAGTACTTGGGTTTCAATTTTTCATTTTCATTTTCACAAAACGAGCATCTTCAAAGTCTCTTGTGACACGAATTGATTGGGAATAAATATAGATCAAAATAATGTTCATGCCAGTTCATTCTTAAATAAAATGTATGTGTAATTTTAACGCTTTCCAGTGGTTTATATTCCTCGAGGTGAAGAGTGGAGATTGGAAGTACCCTCTCTCCGTTGGTCTGTTTGTCCATCTGTTCATCCATGCATGTTGTGAATATTAAAACTTGGGGGATATAAGTGAGGTACCATTATGGTGTGTGGCTTTATCAAGAAAGTTTCCTTAAAAAATTGGGGTAGCCAAGTCAAAATCCAATATGGTTGCATCCGTATAGATGTTAACATTATGAGCTGGATAACGTAAAATAAACAACATGCTGACTTCCATGTTAGTGTGTGGATGCAACTAGGTGTAAGAGAGGTTGCTATCAAAAATTTGGATTACCGTACTATGTCAAAATCCAAGATAGCCATCACCACCATATCTATCTGTCTGTCTGTCTGTCTGTCCGTCCGTCCGTCCGTCTTTCCGTCCATATATATATAATATATATATACATATATATATATATATATATATATATATATATATATATATATATATATATATATATATATATATATATATATATATATATATATATATATATATAAAATATTATTTCTCACCCTCCGCGGGTGGTCTCCATCATTCTCTGAGCTCGGGTCCTCTACCAGAGGCCTGGGAGCTTGAGGGTTCTGCGCAGTATCTTGGCTGTGCCTAGGACTGCACATTTCTGGACTGAGATGTCCGATGTTGTTCCAGGGATCTGTTTTAGCCACTGCTCCAGTTTGGGGGTGACTGCCCCAAGGGCCCCAATGACCACAGGCACCACTGTGGTCTTCACCTTCCAGGCCTTTTCCAGTTCCTCTCTGAGGCCCTGGTATTTCTCCAGTTTCTCGTGCTCCTTATTCCTGATGTTGTAGTCACTTGGTATTGCTACATCCACCACAACGGCTTTCCTCTGTTGTTTATCCACCACCACAATGTCCGGTTGATTCGCCATTACCATTTTGTCTGTCTGAATCTGGAAGTCCCACAGGATCTTAGCTCGGTCATTCTCCACCACCTTCGGGGGTGTCTCCCACTTTGATCTCGGGGCTTCCAGTCCATATTTTGCACAGATGTTTCTGTACAGTATGCACGCCACTTGGTTATGCCGTTCCATGTATGCATTCCCTGCCAGCATCTTGCACCCTGCTGTTATGTGCTGGACTGTCTCAGGGGGCTCCTTGCACAACCTACACCTTAGGTCTTGTCTGGTGTGGTAGATCTGAGCCTCTATTGCTCTGGTGTTTAGGGCCTGTTCCTATGCAGCCAGGATGAGTGCCTCTGTGCTGTCCTTGAGTCTAGCTTTTTCCAGCCATTGGTAGGATTTCCTGATATCAGCTACTTCCGTTTTTTGTTGGTGGTACATCCCATGTAGGGGCTTTGTCTTCCCATGATGGTACCTCAAGTACCTTGTCCTCTGTTCCCCATTGTCTGAGACATTCACTGAGCACATTGTCTGTTGAGGCTTTGTCCTTGATGCATTTGTGGATCTTGGATGTCTCATCCTGGACAGTGGCTCTCACACTCACAAGTCCTCTGCCTCCTTCCTTACGGCTTGTGTACAGTCTCAAGGTGCTGGATTTGGGGTGGAACCCTCCATGCATGGTTAGTAGCTTCCGAGTCTTAACATCTGTGGCCTTTAACTCCTCCATTGGCCAGCTAATTATTCCGGCAGGGTATCTGATTACTGGTAAGGCATAGCTGATTATTGCACGTATCTTGTTCCTGCCATTGAGTTGGCTTCTCAGGACTTGCCTTATTCGTTGGATGTATTTGGCTTTAGCTCCTTTCTTGTTATCTTATTGAGGTTGTCATTTGCTTGTGGTATTCCCAGGTACTTGTAACTGTCTTCAATGTCTACTATTGTTCCTTCTGGGAGTGAGACCCCTTCTGTGTGGATGACCTTCCCTCTCTTTGTAACCAACCGACCACATTTCTCTAGTCCGAATGACATCCCAATGCCAGTGCTGTAGATCCTGGTGGTGTGGATCAGTGAGTCAATGTCTCGCTCGCTCTTGGCGTATAGCTTGATGTCATCCATGTAGAGGAGGTGACTGATGGTGGCCCCATTCTTGAGTCGGTATCCGTAGCCAGTCTTGTTGATGACTTGGCTGAGGGGGTTCAGGCCTATACAGAACAGTAGTGGGGACAGAGCATCTCCTTGGTATATGCCACATTTGATGGACACTTGTGCAAGTGGTTTGCAATTGGCTTCAAGGGTGGTTTTCCACAGTCCCATCGAGTTTGATGTGTGTTCCATTCTGATTTGTGTTCCATTCTGAACAAAATATTAGATGTTTGCACCCCCACATCATTGCATTCAGTTTTTATTCAGAATCCGTGAGTATTTATGGACAGTAGATAGTAGATTATGTGTACAGTAGTGGGCTAACAGATGAAAGTGCAGGTGGTGGTGTTTCAGTCCATGTGTTGTTGTTGTTGTGTGTATGAGACTACAGATCGTTGTTGTTGTTCAGATGTCAGGAGGCAGAAGTTCAGGAGTCTGACAGCTGTGGGAAAGAAACTGTTCCAGTACCTGGTGGTTTTACATACTGTATATTTATGTTGTTAACATTAAGTAGTTTTAGGAGTTTAGAATATTAAAGTGTTCCTACTTGGCACTTTTTTCACCTATCGGGTGTGTGGAACTTGACCCCCACGATAATCGAGGGACTACTGTATTAAATAATTTCAACCCTTTACAACTGTTAGATGATAAAAATGTAGCCAGATGATGCCATTGCAGTCAGCAAAATCATTTTCTTTGATGTAGCACATCATGAAGTGGCTGTAGTTTGTCCCTTCTGACAAAAAAAATGTGCTCTGTAAAAGTGGTCAATTTTTCTGCATCAGCTGTGCTATCATACATGCTGCTTGGGTTAAACAGCACATCCTTCCATTTATTTTACCCCATTCCCAAAGTAAAGTGTTCTTCGAAGGTATATATTTCATTGCAAAATGACAACCTTGACACTAAAATTGACCTGAAAGCTTCCATCTTACTCGTCTGAAATTTTCTGTTATAATGTGTGTCAACTAGATAAAATGATTCACATCTCCTCTTTTCTGTGGATTTCTATTTGCAAAGACTGACTGACTGACGTGTACTTCATTATCATTCTGTTTGAATGTCTGGTGTTATAGGTCAGCTGGTGGTGGGAAGGGAGAATGGCTTTATTGTTCTAAACAGGTGCTCTCATGTAAGTCATGTACATTAGTCAGGCATGTCAGGCTTTTAGATGGTTAAATAGGTTATGATAATGTTAAGATTTGATATTCTTTGTGCATAGTACTTGTCGTGTCTGACACATTGTCAAGTCTCTCTTGTCAGTGTGTTTAAAGCTTAAATGGTTTTACGTTTTCATTAAATCTGCTAATGATTTCCCAAATGTTCATAATATTAAACAGGATATTATCCAGGGCAGGGAAGTAAGCTTAATTTTAAACTTTGTGCATAATAAAGTCCAATGATGAAAGTCAATAAAATAAAATAAAACAAGTGGTGATGTTTGTAGTTTTATAACTAAAATAGAAAATGTTTCCTTAAAAAGTTTAATCTCATTAATACTAAAAGTAACAAGTGTAAGGAGATATTTTGTCATGTATGTTTGCTTGTGAAATGTACTAATTAAAGCCTTACACGCATTTAACTAGTTTCAGCTCATTTACTTTATTGTACCCACTTTCATTTGTATTATAAATGCTTTATTGTACCCTTTCTTGACATTTTTCTAATTATTGCATTTGTTTCTCTCATAGTTTTTATTGCCAAAATGTGTTTATTATGTTATTTATTTCACTACCATTCCCACTACATTCCCAGTAAAACAGAAGGTTCCTGCAAGCAAATATGAATGGCTACAAAGAAGTAAATATATTTCCTTTCTTGTTTTTCTTTCTGGTTTTGCTTTATTTTGCTGTTTGGCTCTCAAAATAAAATAACAAATAATGCACACTTATTTTCCACTGTATACATTGTCATTAAAATGTGTCATGCTTACTTCAGGCACTAAATACAAATGTTCTTCTTTCCTTTGATTATTTTTTTATTTTTTTATTTTTTTATATATAGGACTGTCTCTACCCACAGCCTGATATGTCTAATGTGTCAGTGTGCTGGTATGCTGCTGTTAGACTGCATGTCATCTTTGTCAGTTTGGGGCATGCTTTTAGACCAATTTGTAATTAGTTTAATTAACACGCTACTGACAAACTGTTAGAACTGTGTGATCTTTCCTCACATTTGCAATCATTACTTTCTTGCTTTTTTATCCAACTAATGCAAATACAGTAGTACCTAAACTTTGAATGTTACTACTTCAGTTTTTTTTCTTCCTTGTTTTGTGGGTCTGTTTTATTAGAGTGATTTAGTGTGTGCTGTACACATGTGACCCATGTGTTTATTTTACTTTTGTCCAAGCTAACAAAGTAGAGGCAGGCTTTATGTACCCAAGTGAAAAGACTTCAGGAGAAGCAGCACTCGGGGTGGGTGGGTGGGGGGGATGAGGCTCAACAAGCTTTAAAGAAGGTCCAGTCCTTCTTAGGTTCACTGGTAAGCCTGTTGGACATCAGCTTTGTTTCTCTCATGGGCTCCTTATTAGTTCTCTGATGCGGTTGTCCCCTTGCATGTTTCTCTTGTACCTCAGCTGGACCAGTTCGATGGCCTAAGTGCTCAAATTGAGCCATTTTGCCTCACTTTGAAACAAACTATGGCCTATTATCTCTATCTCTCTCTCTCTATATATCTGTGTGTGTGTTGTTTTACATTCATACCCCTCCTTCTTGTCTGTGTTCCATGTTGGCCTTGGTCTATGTAGGTTGTCAATGCCCCCTGCCTTTATCCGCTCTTAAGTTTGATGCACTAGCTTTGTGAGGGGTCAGTGTTTCCACTCCAGCAGTGTCAGCTTCAATCTGGGGCGATTTGGTGTGAAATGTGTGCCATGGTGTGGGGACTTGCAGGTCAAAGCCCCAGTAATTGATGTTGCTTATTCATCTGCTTTCCTTGTCTACTCTCACCAAAGCACCACAGCCTTTTTGTTTGTCTAAATTGTTTGAAGATTTACTGTAGGTCTTAGGGTTCTGGAGAAGCATTCCCTTGCTGCACTTTGTCTGTGTTCCTACCTAGCAGGGGGTTCAGCTCCGGGCCGCACAATGGCGCCTCCACAAAAGAGGCTTTCCCCAACACAAGGCCCGGAGAACATAGCATAGCATGATACTTAGCACTGGGGGACACACAATGGCATTGGCACAAAGAAGGCTTCTCTTAAGACAAGACTCAGGGGACATCTAGCATGACAAGCAGGGCATCTCTCACTGTAATTAGCCATGGAGCCAACCTGGCCAATGGCCTCTTGAGATCAGTGGACTATCTGTAAACACCATAATAAAGCAAAGAAAACAATCAGTTCTTGACAAAAAATATATATTTTGATAAATAAACTT
>JBBPBX010005667.1:59897-71191 GCA_038048925.1 Garcialebias charrua | reverse complement strand
TTGGTTGGTTAACTTCAGTGTGCTTTGGACTACTCTGACTGAGGAAGCCCTCTGGAGTGAGGGTGAAACGTTTCTGCTAAAAAGAAACTGTCCAGATGAACTGATTGAGAATGAGCGGGTTTTGGACATGATGTTTTCCCCTCGGCACCAGAGTTGGACCGTGCCCACCGTAGCCCGATCCCCAAACCAGGCCCCAGAGACAGACCTCGGCCTGTCATAATTTGCTTTCATCATTACCAACACAAGGAGCTGGTGACTCGTGAAGCTCGGAAAAGAGGGACTTTGGAGTATGAGAACTATTCCTTCAGGATCTACGACGATTACACTCCAGAAGTGGCTAAACAAAGGAAGGAGTACAGGTCGGTAATGTCCGCCTTATATAAAATGGGTCTGAAACCTGCACTGATGTACCCTGCAAGACTTCGTATCATTAACACAGATGGTACTCGTATAATGCTCGGATCAGTGGCTGATGCTGAAAAATTTATTCAGACTTTTAAGACTTCTTCTTGATTTGATTACTGTGGAGGTGCTGATCATGCACAAACGTTTCATTAAGGAAACCGCTGTGTTAATTGTTTCATTTCTACTTTTATAAGGACGTTACCAAGTGCTGAAGTGTTCAGTGGTTGTTCTAACTTTAATTAAGACAAACTTTATTACAGCTTGGTTGGTTTATACGTTTAATATAACCTGTTAGACGGGGCGAGGGTTTTTTATTTTATTTTTATTATCATATTATTTTAGGTAGTATTGAAATGGAGGTGTTTCAGTTAGAGAAGTTAGGTGTGCTGTTTGTTCTAGCAGCTAGTTTCACCGACACCTGGGGGTTGTTGGGAGGGTGGGTTTTTACTGTTGGTGTTAAGACAATGTATTTCTTTTTGCTCAGCCAGAATATATGCTTTTTTCTTTTTGCTTGTCACTTTGATATCTTTAATTGTTTTTTTTATTTTATTTATTATTATTATTATTATTATTCTCTCCTCTTTCCTCTTATCTTAGAACAATATGATGGGCAAATTTAATATGATCACTTGGAACGTTAAGGGTCTAAATCACCCTGTTAAAAGGAAAAAAGCCCTCACACATATGAAAAACTTAGGTGCAGGAATAGTTTTTCTTCAAGAAACCCATCTTAATAACCGGGATAGTAATCGTTTAAAATGTGGGTGGGTGGGGCAGTCTTTCCACTCAAGCTTTCAGGGCAAAGCAAGAGGAGTTGCAATACTTATAAATAAAAATATATCATTTACACCATCAACAATTCTTGCAGATTCTAGTGGGCGGTATATTATAGTATCTGGGAAACTTTACAATTTGAATGTCACCCTAGTTAATGTCTATGCCCCAAACTATGATAACCCTCAATTTTTTTCTCATCTTGTTAAACTGCTCCCCCATCCAGATTCTCATTTGTTGATTATGGGGGGGGGATTTCAATTTATGTCTTGACCCTGGGCTGGACAGATCATCGACGAAACCGGGCTATATTACATCAAAGTCGGCAACTTATTTAAAGTCATTTCTGTCAGATTTTGGTATTGTGGACCTCTGGCGCTTTTTGCACTCCCAGGACAGACAATATTCTTTTTTTTCCCATGTTCATGGGAGTTATAGTAGAATTGATTACTTCTTTGTTGATAATCATCTAATCTCATATGTTCAGAACTGTGACTACAAACCCATAGTGATCTCTGACCACGCTCCTCTCTTAATCGAATTTAATTTACCAGGAACAGGGGCCCAGAGAAAGCATTGGAGGTTCAATTCCCTCCTGTTGTCTGATGAAGACTTTGTTAAATTTATGTCCAATCAGATATCCCTATTTTTAGAAATTAATAATACCCCAGATGTCTCAGTTTCTACTATCTGGGAAGCCCTCAAAGCGTACATAAGAGGACAGGTAATATCCTTTGCGGCTAAAAAGAAAAGGGATTCCCTGTCTAAACAAATGGATCTAGAGAGTCAAATTGCAGACTTGGACACTAAGAATTCTCAAACTCCATCCCAACAGTTGCATAAGGAACGCTGTAGACTTAATGCAGAACATAATTTAATTACATCTCAATCGATAGAATATTTATTGCTGAAAAATAGAAGCAGCATATACGAGCACGGTGATAAGGCTGGGGAGATTTTGGCAAGGCAGCTTAGGGGTGCAAGGGCCAAATTAACTATTGGTGGGATAACATCTCAAGATGACATCATCATTACGGACCAGCAAGGAATAAATGACGCTTTTCAGCATTATTATAATAAATTATATAGTTCTGATAATTGTTGTAACCCACATCTCTTGCAAAACTTTTTTGGACGCTTATCCATTCCCAATCTAAACTCAGATCAAGTTGCTACCCTGGACATGCCCATTTCAGAGCAGGAGATATTGGGGGCAATAAAATTGTTACAACCCCGGAAGTCACCTGGTCCAGATGGTTTGCCAAACGAATTTTATGCAGCATTCTCCGATCAGTTAGTTCCAATTTTGACAAACATGTATAAATACTCTTTCAAGAAAGGATATCTCCCTCCCACTTTGAATCAAGCTTGCATAACTTTACTGCTTAAAAAAGATAAGAATCCCACAGAATGTTCATCTTACAGGCCAATATCACTACTGAACAGCGACTATAAAATATTAGCAAAGGTATTGGCCTGTCGTCTGGAGCAGATCTTACCCAGTGTTATATCCCCAGATCAGACAGGGTTTGTTAAAAGCAGACGCTCTTTTTATAATATACGTCGTTTATTGAACATTATGCATACCCCTTGTCAAAATAATTCTGAATGCCTTCTTTCCATTGATGCAGAGAAAGCATTCGATAGGGTAGAGTGGATCTATATGTTTGAAACTTTGGAGAGATTTGGTTTTGGTGGGCCATTTATATCCTGGGTTAAGTTACTATACTCCTCCCCATCAGCCATGATTCTAACAAATAACTTCTACTCTAAACCATTTAGTTTGCACCGCGGGACCCGACAAGGATGCCCACTTAGCCCTTTACTTTTTGTTTTGGCTATTGAGCCTCTGGCTCTGGCAATAAGAACAAACAGCTCTATTAAAGGTATTACCAGGGGTAGGATTGAGCATAAGCTTTCCCTCTATGCTGATGACCTTTTATTATACATATCAGAGCCAGAACAGAGCATCCCTCATATTTCAACGCTTCTCTCTCAGTTTGGGGAAATCTCTGGATATAAAGTAAATGTAAACAAAAGTGAGCTTTTTCCTCTAAATGCCTGCCTAAATTATATCAGAAGCGCTACACCTTTTAAGATAAGTAATCATAGCCTTGTCTATCTAGGTATTACAATAACAAAGACTTTGGATGACCTCTATAAGAGTAATTTTGAGAAATTGCTTACCGAAACCCAATGTAACCTAAATAAATGGTCAACACTTCCTCTCTCCCTAATAGGAAGAGTGAATACAATCAAAATGTCAGTGCTCCCTAGATTCCTATATCTTTTTCAATGTCTCCCTGTTGTTATTCCAGGTGCTTATTTTAAAAAGTTAGATTCGGCCTTTTCGACCTACATTTGGAATAGCAAAAAGCCTCGTCTTAAAAAAGACCACTTGCAAAAATCAAAGAAAGATGGGGGTCTAGCCCTTCCCAATCTCCAGCACTATTATTGGGCATGTAATTTATATTGTCTCTCTTTTTGGATGCACTACAGCTTTAATGATGATGGTCCCATTTGGGTAGAGATGGAAAAATCGTCATGTGCCCCTTTATCTATGCCAGCTTTGATTGGCGCACCCTTACCTTTGCCTCTTAATCAGACCTCCTCGAACCGTATAGTTTATAACTCCCTGGCAATCTACTCTCAATTTAGGAAGCATTATGGCCTTCGTCAGATGAGTCTTTCCAGTCCAATCGCATTTAATATCCTTTTTCCTCCTTCGTTGCAGGACGCTACTTTCGGCGTGTGGCAAAGTAAGGGCTTAACATTTTTTAAGGACCTCTATATTGGAAACAAATTTGCTTCTTTTGAACAATTGTCTAACAAATTTGATTTACCAGCTTCACACTTTTTTAGATATTTACAGGTTAGACACTTTATTACCTCATACATGTCAGTCTTTCCTGATAAACCTTCTGATAATATAATTGATGAGCTGATGTCTTTTGACCCAACAAGGAGCAAAGCGATCAGTTCCTGGATGAAATTGATCTCACATTTAGATTCCCGGTCCTTTGACACAATTAAACAATCCTGGGAGCAGGATCTTCAAATTACAATTAGTGAGGTAGTTTGGGCTGATATTTTGGGGAAAATCCACTCATCATCAATGTGTGCAAGACACTCTCTCATCCAATTCAAAATAGTACATCGGGCACACCTTCATAAATCTAAATTGGCCAAAATCTATCCTCAAATCGACCCTATATGTGATAGATGTAAATCAGAGGAAGCTACACTATTACACATGTTTTGGAACTGCCCCAGGATACAAATATACTGGACTGGTATCTGTGAAGCACTCTCAGCGGTTTTTGGAATTCAAATTACTCCGAACCCACTCATGCTGCTCTTTGGTGTTACTCCTGAGGGTTTAGGTTTACCTAAAGGAGGCAGAAAGGTAATTGCATTCTCGACCTTGCTAGCACGCCGTCTGATTCTTCTTAGATGGAAGGATGCTGCCCCACCCACAGTGTCAAACTGGATAAAAGATGTATTGCTTAACCTTAACCCTCCTGTTATGTTTGTTTCTGAGGTACACCAATAATGTTCGTGGGTCAATTTGACCCGGGGAGTGTTTAATCATGTAATAGTGTCAGAAACCCAAAAAATCCTCCAAAACCTTTTTGTATCTGATTATTAACTCCAATACTAACCATGTCAGTCAATATTTGTGCAATGATGTTTTTTTTATTTCTCATAAATAAAGGATAATGACGACTAACTCATTTGGACATAAACAATGTGATTTACATTTTTTATGTTTGCTGAAAAAACCTACACACAAAAAAACAATAATTATCCTTGAAATTGATTTTTGTAAAAAAAATTATGTTACATTTTATTTTATTTTTTTCAAAGGGTGATCTTTATAATTGAACTTGAAACACATTTACTGTTCTGGGTCAAATTGACCCGCTCATTAAAATCAAGACAAATGAGTCATGAAGATTTGTGTGGGTGGAGTTTTCCCACGGGAACAGAAAAGGTTCCCGTCAAAAGTTGTATAAACACCTGCTTTCTCACAGTTTCCTTGTGAAGTAAAGAGAATAGTGAGAAAGTGGGTTTATGTGCATGCATGTGTGCATGTGTGTGTGTGTGTGTGTGTGTGTGTGTGTGCGTGTGTGTGTGTGTGTGTGTGCGTGCGTGTGTGTGTGTGTGTGTGTGTGTGTGTGTGTGTGTGTGTGTGTGTGTGTGTGTGTGTGTGTGTGTGTGTGCGTGTGTGTGTGTGTGCGTGCGTGCGTGCGTGTGTGTGTGTGCGCGTGTGTGTGTGTGTGTGTGTAGTGAAATATGTCTCATAGTTTCAAGGAAACAAATAGAATTGGAAATGTTTTTACCCTTTTTACCATTCATTTTGACTGCCGGGTCAAATTGACCCGAACAGTATCGATGTAACAAGTAGACGCAGAGAGTGGTACAAATGTGTAAAGTGAATCATTTTCAATTTATATGTTGATTGGAACTATTAAGACAAATAGAAAAAGTTTCATGCAGAAAAAATATTTTTAACTATTTTTTAAAAAAATGTAAACTTTAACACGGGTCAATTTGACCCGTAACATAACAGGAGGGTTAAACTAGAGAAAATCAGATATGTGATGAGAGGCTCTGAGAATAACTTTTATAAAACTTGGAAATTGTTTATGATTTTTTTCAATAAACCCTCAACAGAGGTTCAGGAATAATAGACCCTGGAATATTGGCTGAGCAAGTCTAATCTTGATATGAATTTTTTGTATGGTCTTAAATTTTCGTTATTATTATTTATTATTATTATTATTATTATTATTATTATTATTATTACTTTTTATTTTTATTATTATTATTATTATTTTTATTTTTTATATATATATATTTTTTTCTTTTTCTTAGGTGATGGTACTTAGGGGAATGTTGGTTGTCTATTGGGTGTGTTATTTTTGTATTATGTGTATAAAGTGAAAAACGTAATAAAATATATTAAACATCAAAAGCTTTTCGCAATGGGATTACCTCCGAACAGTATGGAATTTCCAAAAACTTTATGGGATTATAATTTTTGATTTTTCTTTTCCACTTACTGGATTGCTTCAAGATCAAAGACAGTTCAAGGTTTCCTTTCGTGTTGGACCCCATCCCCAAGGACTGGCGATGGCTTCCAAAAGGGGGGAGATGTAGTGGACCTACCCAGGGTCAAACTAAGGTTTTTGAACTGTCCAGTGATGACCTTTACTGACCTCTCAGTAAAGCAAGACATTTACCACAAAATCATTCCATTAGTTGTAATCTGAGAATATAGTCATCAAAAGAGACTATTTCTATCTTTGATTTTATTCTAATGTGATCAAAAGAATAACTTTTGTCATTTTCATGATATATGTTATATGCTGTTATTCTTTAAATGTGAAACATCAATGTGTCATTTCTGCAAGTGAAAAGGTGTCAAAGTTCAGCTAATATGTCAAACTGTGCTTTTCAGATTTGTTTTAGAAGTGTTAAGACGCTAATCCAAGTGTTTTTCCTCTTGGAGTCTATGAGTCTGTCTTTTCCTAAACATTTCTCTCTGCTGCTAGTTGTGGCCTTGTACTCTGATAACAATAAGTGAACTCCCCGACCGGTCCTGTTGGACCAATGGGGAAAAAACAAGTCGCTCTCCTCTCAGAGCCGGTACTAAGTTCTAAGCTGTTGCTGGAACGCCAGAGTTTGGGGGAACTTCAAAGAGATGTGAACCTTTCCCAAAGAGCTGGGGTACGTTTGGTCAAGAGCTAACGACCTTCGTCTTCAGCTAAGGACTGATAACAGGCTGTTATGAGTCCACTTCGAATGAGCGTAAGCTCAAACTTTGTTATTCCTTCCTGGAATAAATTATCTTGAGCCAAAAAGCCACGACTGCCACGGCTTCTGCCGACGAAAGCGAGTATCACCGACACCGACAAGGTAAACACGTGTGGAGTCCAGCTTGGACTTGCGGGACCGACGACTCGTCAGTCCAAAGCTGATCACAGCTCTTTACCAGAACCGAGGCGGACGTCTTAAGGTAAAGGAGCCGCTGTTTGCTTGCTGGAGGTGTGATGATATCTTAGCTGGACGCGTATGGAAGAGTGTCATCTGGTTTCATAAGTGCAAGATAAACTTCCTCTCTCAACCTCTCAATTCTCCTTAAATCTTTCCTCCTCTCCTTTCCCTCAATCTAAGCTGGAAACTATTTTAAGCTAAAGAGCCCACAGACTAAATATGTTAACATCCAGTATTGAAGTCTGTTGTGTTGAATTTAAGTGTGCTGACGTATTAAATTGAAAGAAAGTGAAATCATATCAATCAAGTGTAATGGTGTTAATTTAGTGATTTATTTTAAATAAATGGTAGTGTCGCCTGGCATACCAACTAAGTTAACGTGTCCATTGTCACTCTATAGCTCTGTTTATTTATCCATCATAAAGATCACAGAAATATTGGGTAAACTGAAAAAGAAAAGAATCCGTGAAATTACTATTCAATCTGAATAAGTAAATTAATTAAAGTTGCAGTATGTAGCTTTTTTTATAAACATATTTCTTCTCTCAGTCACTTTTTTTTGACAGAGTGATGTTAAACAGGTAATCTTTGAGAAATACTATATTCCTCTGGCGTCTCCCGGTGGTTAAAATAGCATTTATAAAAACCAGAGCGGGCCGTGTTTGACCAGCCAATAAAAACAGAGTTATTTTCATGAACGAGCTTCCCCCGCCCTCCCCCCGCCTCTCCCAGCTGCAGCGCGCAGCAGCCGGGCACGCTCCCGTCTCAAACAGTAGCTGTTTCAAGATGGCGGAGGTGGCGAGAGCTTCGAGTGCTCAGGATTGCCAAGCGATGCAGAGTTAGCAACTTTCCTGCTTGAAAAGTAAGTGTCTTTGCTTGAATCATGTGATAGCGCAAATGCCATGTTATTATCTACAACAGGCTAAAACCGTTTTCCGGCCTACAGCTGACGTGATGCTAATGGCAGCAGCTAACTCATTCAACCTCAGTATTGTTTCGATACGTACATTTAGTTATCCTAACTTATTGTATTGTGGATCAGCAAGCAGATATGATGAAAGTACTGTAACTGCGCTGTCTGTGTGAGAAAGGCATGATCACAACAACTAGCAATTAGCATATTGTCTGCAGATCATTTGGTGTTCATAATCGAAAAGTCTGTTAGTTCTACTACACAATAAATGTTGTTGATGCATACATCTCAACCTCTTTGGACGTTTACCTGTATAAAGGGCCTCAAAAATCATTAATTTTTGGAATAAAATCTGTAAAACTTGCGGTGGGGTGGACGAGTTTGCTGCGGACATGAGCCTGCAGTGAAGCAGGATGAAAGGAGAGCGTAAAAAGTTCAAATTTTACTTCTAGCAGCAGAACAGGATGGAAGATGGCTGTTTGATGCTATTTTTTAAATCATCCTAAATGCTTTGATATGTTAGATAAATTTGTCATTGTGTGATAAATGTGTTGAAAAGAATATCTGATTATTGTTTGAACTACATTATATGTTTTTATGCAGAGATGATGACTTTGGGGAAGGTCTCAGAAGTGAATTTGGGGAGACTCCCATTCAGGTTTTGGAAACAAGGTAAGTAAGGGGAAACCATATTTATGTCAAGATTATTTTATGGTTTGCACTGCAACTAATATAACTGTGATCATAATATTATTACACAATTTTAAAATGTAGATGGTAAGGTTGTATGTCTAATATTGTTTATGAAATGTATTTCCACCAGATATTACGGTAGGCAGAAACAAAAACCAAAGTTTAATAGTTGTTTTTATATAATCCATCCATCCATCCATCCATTTTCTTCCTCTTATCCGGGGTCGGGTCGCGGGGGTAGCAGCCTAAGTAGGGAGGCCCAGACTTCCCTCTCCCCAGCCACTTGGAGCAGCTCCTCCGGGGGAATCCCAAGGCGTTCCCTGGCCAGCCGAGAAACATAGTCCCTCCAGCGCGTCCTGGGTCTTCCTCTGGGTCTCCTCCCGGTGGGACATGCCCGGAACACCTCACCAGGGAGGCGTCCAGGAGGCATCCTAACCAGATGCCCGAGCCACCTCAACTGGCTCCTCTCGATGTGGAGAAGCAGCGGCTCTACTCCGAGTCCCTCCCGGATGACTGAGCTTCTCACCCTATCTCTAAGGGAGAGTCCAGACACCCTGCGGAGAAAACTCATTTCAGCCGCTTGTATCCGAGATCTTGTTCTTTCGGTCACAACCCAAAGCTCATGACCATAGATGAGGGTGGGAACGTAGATCGATCGGTAAATTGAGAGCTTTGCCTTTTGACTCAGCTCTCTCTTCACCACGACAGACCGGTACAGCGCCCGCTTCACTGCGGATGCTGCACCTATCCGCCTATCGATCTCACGCTCCAGTTTTTATATAATGTATTTCTTTATTGTTATGGCTTTTCTGTGCTGCAATTTTAGTGGACATAAAATTAGAATAATACAGATGCACAATATTGACAATAAATATCTTTGAAGCTTATTTTTTTTATTATTTTATTTTTCTAACCGCGTCACAGAAAATGTACAACTTTATAAATTTAAGAATTTTTAAAAAGATGACTTAATTAAAATTCTGTGTTCATGTATAACATACACTTGCACTGAACGTACGTATTTTAGTGCGTGTTAAAAATATGATTTTGTCTATACTTTCGAGTTAGTCTCATTAACTTTTATTGAGAGAATTTATTGTACTGGTTCCCAAGTACATGTTTCTTTATTTCATGATCAAACTTGATTATTGTTGCTTTAATAAAATATGTAATGTGTTTCCTCAGTATCAATGTTAGTTTGTTTTTTACGTTTATATTTTTTTTGTTTCAGTATGTCTTCGCTAGACATTACGACGACAATGATGAAAGTGACTTGTTATTGCATGTTCTCTCCGTGCATGCGTGGGTTTTCTCCGGGTTCTCCGGTTTCCTCCCACAGTCCAAAAACATGCATGTTAGACTGATTGGTAACTCTAAATTGACCCTAGGTGTGAGTGAGACAGGTCTCTCTTGTAAATGAGTCCCCGTGGCTCAACGAGGCTAGCCTGTATAAATAAAGGTTGAATGAATGAATGTTCTTCTTCCTCAGGTTGTCAGCGCTGTCCTGTTGATGATGATGGTGGTGGTGGTCCCACAGACAGCAGCAAAGCCACACAGGAAGTCCTTTGAAGGTTTAGCAGAAGAAACGGTCCCTCTGCGTTTGGACCCAAACAATTTAGTTCCCAGCCTAAAAGTCAGTTCTTTGGCCAGCGACTCCATCTCACCGTGGACCTACAAGTGAGGCTTCAGCTCCTCAGTGTGTTGTCCTTCATGAAGCTCAGAGTCCTGTTAACAGTTTTTGTCTCCTCTCTGTCCTCAGCATCTCCAGGGATGACAACATGTTCCCTCATGCGCTGTCGCAGGCTCACTGTTTGCTCAAAACCTGCCTGGACCACCAAGGACTGGAGGACGGGGGCCTGGAGTCCCGTCCCATTCTGCATCAGGTGCTGGTTCTGAGGCGAGTCAAGACGCCAGGGCCAGGCACAGCTACCACTACCGCCTGGAGTCCAAACTCATCTCAGTGGGTTGCACCTGCGTGAGACCGAAGGTGATCAACCAGCACTGAGGACTGACCCATGGAGACCAGATGAAGACCATCTCCACGTGGGGTGTCCTCCAAAGATCTGTGGCAGGGTGTGGCCTTGGGGCAATTTCAATCCCAAAAATCCTCAATTAAAAGAAAAGAACTTTTAAACGAGTTGATGAAGTTTATCAATGAACCTTAATTTTTTTATGTATATATACTGTATATATATATATTCATTCATTCATTCAACCTTTATTTAGTCAGGTAAATCTCATTGAGCCTCGAGGGCTCATTTACATAAGTGACCTGCTACTAACTAAAGAATGATGAACAGCAATGGTAGAATTTCTGTTCATCATTCTACATCATATATATATATATATATATATATATATATATATATATATATATATATATATATATATATATATATATATATATATATATATATATATATATATATAGATATATATATATATATATATATATATATAGATAATATATATATATAGATATATATATATATATATATAGATATATATA
>JBBPBX010005667.1:0-56245 GCA_038048925.1 Garcialebias charrua | reverse complement strand
TATATATATATATATATATATATATATATATATATATATATATATATATATATATACATATATATATGTGTGTGTGTGTGTGTGTGTGTGTGTGTGTGTGTATGTGTGTAAGCATATATACACACACACTTTTGTTTAGTCAATCAACATTTGCAACAGAAGTTATAGATAAGCAAACTGAAATTAGCATTTTGAAGTACTTTGAATTGCTGTTTACCCCAAAATCTACAGTAAAACTATGACATATTTATTCTGAATGTATTATAGGTATGTGAAGGCAATAGGTACGAGATAAATGTACATTGTTAATAATTATGCCTCTCACTTTCTCATTATTTAATTGTTTTGGCCTGCAAGAGGACCCCTGCTGGTCCATTACTGTAACGCACCATGTATACACAATGCCTAGAGAAAGCTAACCTCAGCTAGCTTGTATTTACAAGTTTCGCTCATTTTATCGCAGTATATTGTCCATAAACTTTGATACATACTTGGTAAACTGAAGAAAGTAAAGCACGTTCCAAATCGGCATCCGACACGTTGTGTCTTCGCATGTTGTGCTCCATACAAAACCTTCTGACACTCATTACCGAGTAATGTGGAGCGCCATGGTGACGTAAAACATTACTGATTTCAGAGTGTGATTTTCCTCTCTCAAAAAGTTCGATAATCAATGCAGAAAACGGTTCAAGTGCAGCCACTGCCTATTATTTAGGAATGTTTTGTTTTTATGCCGTCTTCTTCATTCGCTGTAAAATTTCTGCTTTGGCGACTTCCGGTACGTCATTTCCGGTATCGCTACAAATTAAAACAACAAGCGTATTTTATTTTAATTTAGATCGCAAAACAAAAATCAAACGCTGTTGATTTTCTATTATTTCGATTTTGCATTTTTTAGATTTAGGTTTTAAAAACGGAAAAACAGAAAAAACGTTTAAAAAACGTTTTTGTAATTTCGTTTTAAAACGAAATAACGAAATAACCAAAGCTTGTTTGATTTTTCCGTTTTTGTTTTGAAACGGAAAAACCAAAGAACGAACCATACACATATTTAATATGAATCCCTCAGCTTTTGTTGTCAGCAGGGCTGCAATGTCTTTGAAAAATTAGGATGATCTTCATTAGGTGCATAAATGTTTAAGAGGGATAGTCTCACCCCTCTAAGTGTACCTACAGCCAAAATGTAGCATCCCTTTTTGTCTTCATACTTGTTCTCTAAAACAAAGCCTAGTGAGCTATGACATAAGATGGCAACTCCTCTCTGCCTGCCCCTCTCACACAAAGCACTGTAAACCTGCCCAGCCCACGTCCTTCTGAGTTTTTTATGTTCTGTTTCACTAAGGTGGGTCTCCTGAAGCATTGCAATTGAACAGTTCAGCCTTTTCAGCTGGGTCAGAATTTTATTTCTCTTTATTGGATTATTTACTCCATTTATATTATAAGTGATTACTGTTATTGTATCCATTTTTGTAGTTTAAAGTTCTTGGGTTTTTTCCCCTCTCTTTCTTCCCTTCCTTATAAGCATACCTAAATTACTATTGTTTCTCCCTTGTAACTGTAATTAATAACTGTAATCAGAGTAACGTCTAAAGCCATAGTTACATACAAAATATTGTTTGCTGAGAAATACAAAACATAAAGGAAACAAAAGAGTTTTCCTAAACATGAAAAACTGTGAACTTCCAATACCACAGTGGTTTGCCCCTGAAATAAAGTGAACACAAACATAACCATACGAACAAACTCAAGGGGCCCCCACCCATCTTCTTTGGGCAGAGAGACAAGGCTCTCTGGGTGTTGTGCACAAAGTGCCTGGGCGATGGTCCTCCAGGACGTCCCCGAAGTGTCCTCACATTGCCATGGTTGTAAAGTTCGCTTCATCCAATTCCCTCTTTCTCCCTTCCCCACGGTTTTGTAGTTTATTTTCCAATAATTATGTTATAGCCTGAATCTATAAATTTAAGTCAATATTTTATGATAAATGCTACTCCCTTACATGTCTAGTCTTGATTTTCTTTTACTATTGTCCATTGTCTTATATATTCTTCGTCACAAATCTTTCCTCCATTTACTTTCCATATAGTTCTAGATTCAACATGGCGACCTTACTCACGACCAAGGGCTCTCTCCTCTCTGTTGTCACCATGGATGATGGCTCTGATCTCAGCAGGGTTCAGCTGTTGGCTCTTCCTCTTCTTTCCCTGGGTTGTCCATCCTTCTCATGTCAGCTCCTCTTCCAATGTCTCTCTGTCCTCCAGGGATGATTCGATGCCGAGATCTTTCAGTGTGGAGTGTGCTGCTAGGAGTGAGGGGAAAAGCTTTGTGCCCCCATTCAAAAAGAGTTTCAGCAGGGTTGGGTATGGTGACTGGGCCTTAATGTTCTTTTCTTTTAGCTTTTTTATTACCTCTCGGACCTTTTTCCTTTTCTTCTGCAAGTCAGGTGAATAGTCATGGTCGAAATAAATTGTGTGCTCTTGGTATTTTATGTTTCTTTGCTTCCAAGCTTGTAACAGCACTTTTTATTTTACATTAAAGTCCAGAAACCGGGCTATAATGGATCTTGGGGGCGCCGCTGCGGCTTTAGGCTTTGGGCCTAACGCTCTGTGTGCTCTTTCTAGTTTAATGACAACTTCTTCTTGAAACTCTAGTAAAGTGCACAGAAGTTCTGTGATAAATTTTACCGTATCTTCTTTTTCTGCTCCCTCTGGGACACCATACAGCCTGATGTTATTACGGCGGAGTCTGTTTTCCATGTCGTCACATTTAGCCGTGAGGATAGCTTCTCTTGCTAGCAAGTGACTCAGTGCTCTCTCCTGCCGAATACTTCTGTCCTCCGTTGCACTTACTCTGTCCTCCGCCTCAGTCAATCTTGTGTCCACCCCCTCCATTCGTTTCTTTAAGTCCTCCATAGATTAGAGAAGTTTTCAGGTCCCAGAATTAGTCGTGTTCTCCTGCCGCAGTTTTCGTAATTCCGTTAGCATCGCTGTTTCCCCGTTAGCATCGCCTGTAGCTTTCATTGATGTAGCTTTGGCTAACGTTAGCTGCTTGGAGCCTGTCGTAACGTTGTCTTTCTCTATCATGTATGGAATCCAAATCAAAAATCCATGTCTTTCTTCGCTGTATTTCGAGCCAAACTCTGTACTCTTGTGCCCTTTCCTTTTAGTTTAGTACTCATTTATCACTTTTCATTGCTTTTTAGGCTATTTTATTGTGGGTCTGGTGGAGCAGCAGAATTATGCGTCCGTCTTCTCCATTGCCTTTCTGGAAGCTGGGGAACACTTCTACCACATATCTTCCTATGTTTGGGGGGTGGGGGAAGTAGGTGTGTTTGCCCCTTCTGAAATCCACAATCATCTCCTTCGTCTTCTTCACATTAATGTGGAGATTGTTCTTCCTGCACCAGTTCTCCAAGTGTTCCACCTCCTCCCTGTAACCGGACTCATCATTGTTTGTGATGCATCCAATCACTTCTGTATCGTCTGCAAACTTTGCAATATGACATCCTGGATGGTTAGATGCACAGTCATATGTGAGCACATTGAACAGGAGAGGTCTCAACACATAGCCCTGTGGGGAGCCAGTGCTGAGGGTCATGGTGGAGGAAGAGAAGTTGTGGATCCTGACAGACTGTGGCCTGCTGGTTAAGAATTCCAGGACCCAGATGCATAGGGAGGGGCTTAGTCCTAGTGTGAGTAGTTTATCTATCAGGGTTTGGGGAAATCATGGTGTTGAAGGTGGATATGAAATCCACAAAGAGCATACAGATGTAGGGGTCCTTCTGCTCCAGGTGGGTGAGAGCAGTGTGGACCACAGAGGCGATGGCGTCCTCTGTTGATTAATTCTTGTGGGTACTTGTTTATCGATATTTACTACAAAGCATTGTTTTAGTCTACTTGCTTGAGTTTAGTCTTTTTATACTTTTAGATTTTAGCTACTGCTCTGCTAGTTTTAGTTTCTAGATAGCCTTTTACTAGCTTTGGCAATCATTTAGAATTTTGAATTTTTAGCGAATATGCTATTTTTAGCTTCTACTTTTAGATGTTTAGTACTTTCATTCAACCTTTATTTATACACGTTAGTCTTACTGAGCCTCGAGGGCTCATTTAACTTATAGCCAGTTTTTGTCTTGTGTTAGCTTTTAGCAAACTTTTTCTTCTTTGACATTTTGCTTCTTTTAGATGGCCTTTAGCTATTGTGTATTTCTAGGCTACCATTTTCCTACTTTTAGTTTTTATTTCGCCTTTTACTATTTTGAGCTTTTATTTTGAATTTTTCTCCTTTTAGCTAGTGTTTTGCTTATTTTCACTTTTGGTTATCCTTCATAGCTTTAACACAGTTTCAGCTTCTTCAATTTCTGGCACCCGGCATTTACACTGCATTTCTGCAGAAAATGCAATTACAGTACTTTAGTTATTTGTGTTGTCTATGATCACCTTGAAGGCCATAGGAAGCTCCACAATGTAGAGGTCCACATAGTCTAGTTTTAGTGCTTTCAGTGTCCTCTCCAAAGCAGGTCTCACCAACTCTGGGGAGTGGAAGGTATTCCAGAGCTGTGGCAGATAAAACAGTTAAAAAATATCATTAATTTGAACAAATAATTAACTAAAATGCTATAAGTTGAAAGGTCAATAAAACTAAATTGAAATAAATTCCAATCAAAGTTGTCATATCGCTGGCTCCACTCTTCTAAGTGGGTTAATATTACCTTGTGACAACAGTGATGCTTGTGTACGTTATGGATAATAGCTATAAATCAGACAGTTTTACAGATATTGAGCTAAACTTAGGTGTGAGACTAGTTCAGAATCATTTACATAAACCCAAAACACTATCAAAAATCAAGGGGTCCATAAGTACAAGATAAAATGAGACCACGGACATAAAATCTATGTGTGTTACCTTCCCACAGTAAAAGATGTCCTCTCTTGTAACAGTTCCATCTGCAATCTTCTCTCTAATGGCTTGACCCACTTCATGCTCATTGAAATACACAAGTGCCCCATCAAAGTGCCTGTAACCCACATCTATGGCCAGCTTGACACATTCAAGAGCTGTACCTTTGCGTGTCTACAAAAATCCAATGAAAACAACAATAAATAATACACAATTTATATAGCCTGTTGTTTAGTTCATGTTACAGTTGTAAATATAGTAAAACTTGTTGAAGTGATACATAATAGCATAGGCACTTGCTTGTGACAGGGAATTATTATGGTTAACCTGTCATATTTGTATGCTGGGCCTACGTGGACATCCTGAAAAATCAGCTCCATCCAAGTTCTGTTTTAAGCAACAAACATACAAAGTTCATGTTTGTCAAAGGAACAGGAGCTATGTTTCTACTCACAGTTTGAGGATCCCCATAGGTACCCAATCCCAGCAGTGGAATATGGTTACCGTCACTGAGAGGGATACTGTGCGTCTCTTCAGAAAGAATCATGATTGTATAAATGTAGCTTATAGCTGTGCAACTGATCTGTTATCAACCCCAACTGAAGGGCGGCAGAGCTCGACCATGAACATTGAACCTGGATGACGCAACATTCATCAATCATTAGGATTGCTTAAAATTCAACCTAAGCTTTTGAACCCTTTCACAGCTAAAAAAAATTACCTATATATACTAACACTGTGTTGCACAGACATACACAGTGTAGTTTATACCAGAGCAGAAGTTGTTAAGAATCATGTTCCACTCAAAAGTGTTAACAATTGCCAGCTATTTTTTCAATATGCTATTTAAAAAAAGCCTTTCACAGTCCTTTTAAACAATAAATGTTCAAAATAATAGGCAAAACAATGCAAGACTGCTCAAAATAATAGGCAAAACAATGCAAGACTGTAACATTACAAAACACACAAATGTTAGGATGGTATCCCTCTGTCAGTCTCCTAGTGTCTGTACCCCCTAATGTCTATCCTTAATCATCCCATCGGTTCCAACCGTATGTCTTCCAGGTGTTTGTAATTATGTCTTGTCTAGTCTGTGTATATAAGCCCTGGTCTGTGTCTCTGTCATTATCAGTCCATCGTCTGGTACTCCTCCCGTGTTCCCCGTGTTTGCCCTGACCTCTAATATGTAAGTTTTTATGCTGCCTCGTCAGCTTATTATTTTGATCATTAAAAGTGTTTATTATTTTACATCATGGCCTCTGAGTCTTGACTGCACCAGTGGGTTCGTTCCTGCTCAGCTCAGTCTGAAAACTGTGACAGTATGGACTGAGCAGGTCCCCCTCAGCTTCACTCACCTGTCTGCTCAAGCCCACGCAGATGGAGGAGACCATGATCAGGTGCAACAGGTTTCAGACCAAACCCATTCAGATAAAAGGATGCTACAGCCAGGAGGTAGATATCCTGCCTTCACCCCTCCTCGAAGAAAATGGAAGGCCCCAGCTCCAGGACTGGGAGCCCAGTTCCTCCTCATCTCCGACCCCGCTCAACTACTCAGAATGGACGTCGGGGGAGGACGCAGAACTGGAGGATGAGCTCTGATCAACTCCTAACGATAATCTACTGCATGCGCTCTCAGTCTTCAGACCAAATTGGGTTTTCGGCTCGTTAGAATCAAGGTGACGTACTTACAGATTGTCTCCCGAATGCATCTGGCTTTTAATACTGCACATGTACTTTTTTAATGGTATGAAAATAAATGTGTTAACTTTAAGGTGAAGCCTCGTGAAGTGTGCCTCCTTGATCAAGGACTCGGTGGGGTGCGAAGGTTTTGGCTTTGATAGATCAGTGCCTCACAATAGTCCCATCTGAAGCTTAACTGAACTTTTTTTTTAACCTCTTTCAAGGCCGGTCAGCATATGGTCAACAAGCTGTGTGCGGCTGGTGAATTTTTAATTCATTCAACCTTTATTTAAACAGATAAGTCACTCGGATACAAGCGGCTGAAATGAGTTTTCTCCGCAGGGTGTCTGGACTCTCCCTTAGAGATAGGGTGAGAAGCTCAGTCATCCGGGAGGGACTCGGAGTAGAGCCGCTGCTTCTCCACATCGAGAGGAGCCAGTTGAGGTGGCTCGGGCATCTGGTTAGGATGCCTCCTGGACGCCTCCCTGGTGAGGTGTTCCGGGCATGTCCCACCGGGAGGAGACCCAGAGGAAGACCCAGGACACGCTGGAGGGACTATGTTTCTCGGCTGGCCTGGGAACGCCTTGGGATTCCCCCGGAGGAGCTGCTCCAAGTGGCTGGGGAGAGGGAAGTCTGGGCCTCCCTACTTAGGCTGCTACCCTCGCGACCCGACCCCGGATAAGCGGAAGAAAATGGATGGATGGATGGATGGATAAGTTACAGTGAGCCTCGAAGACTCATTTACAAGTGAGATCTGTTGGACAGAGAATAAAAGTGGTGAAAGTATGGCAAGCAGTGGTGGGCAACGCTAATTAAAAAATTAGTTCCACAATTTCTAAAACGCTTATTAATTTTTTTAGGTCCACAATTTCAAAAGCACAAATGTCTTATGAAAATTAGGGGAAGCTAATCTAATCCGCTATTTATATTCGACAATTGGTAGCCGGCAGCGTTATGCAATATTTGCACTACATTGCCAACTGAAAAGTAACTAAAATGATCCTAAAAGGATGAAATTACAAAAATCAAAGGATTTATTTAATACTTTACGTACATATATTCTATTCGGCCACGAAATTAACAAAAAAGAATGATCTTTTAATCCCTAAGACCACTTTTAAATCTGAAATACACGGGCGTTTCGCCACCGCATTTATACATAAAAGTAACCAAAATACATAAAACTAACGACTCACCGTTGAGTGGTGGACACAAAACACACAATAAAATCCTCCGGCCGCGTTAATTTGGCTTGAAACAGCGGGGTTCTCTGCGGATTTATCCAAGAAACCAAGCACAACCAGCTAGAGTTAGCGTCCAGTTCACCTCTGACCCGGAAGATGTCAACATTCTATAGGTAGTCAACAGATTTAATGAAAAGTAACTAAAATACATAAAACTAACGACTCACCGTCGAGTGGTCGACACAAAACACACAATAAAATCCTCCGGCCGCGTTAATTTGGCTTGAAACAGCGGGGTTCTCTGCGGATTTATCCAAGAAACCCAGCACAAGCAGCTAGCCACAGAATTAGCCCCTGAGTTCACCTCTGACCCGGAAGATGTCAAGATGGAATAGTCCATTTTTAGTAGGGGAATACAGAAATCGACCGGTTTTTGTATTGTGTTTTTAAGATCGTTTTCATCGTAACTATAATTATTTTTATGTTAAATGTACATTAACAAGCATTAGCAATGTTAGTGATGTAGGTGACTGGCCGGGGCGCGGCGGGGCCGGACCCCTGCAGATTTGGGACCCCAAGCAACGGCATCATTTGCTACATGGTAGATCCGTGTCTGTTCTCCCTCTGCTCCCCCTCCAACCCTCCCTCCTCTCTGCTCTTTACGGTGAGGGAGGAGAAAAAGGCAAAACAAGCAGCTACGGAGCCAGCATAAGAGCCTGTAATAAGTTTATTCGTTTTTACTGATAGATAATTAGTTATTAGCGGTACTGCATTTTAAATAAAAATAGCACAAATCCGCTTATGAATTATAAAAGTTAGTCAAACCACAAAAACGCTGACAAAAAGTTTAGGTCCACTGTAAGCGGATTAGCGCTTTAGCGGTCCCTAGCGTTCATGCGCCCACCTTTGATGGCAAGCCATGTACCATATAATTGGATTGTCATCTGCACATGTCCGCTGACGCAATCAAAAGCCCTACACCGGCTTGCACATTAAGCACATTATTATTGCCCAGCCCTAAGGTTGGGCCAGGCTCAGAGTTCAGGTTAGAAATGACAGCTCTAATTACGTGTACCGGCCAACACAGTGTACCGGCAGAAGAAGCTTGGATGGAGGATCTAGAGTTATTGTGGTCAGGCTTTTTACCAGCAAGAAGGTGTAGAAATACTATGGCAGGCCAACTCATTCTCACTCCCTACTCGTCATATATTGACGCTTGGGCTCAGGCTCCCTACACAGAGCGTACAGAGAATTATTCCTGCGTACTGCTGGACTAGCAAAAGCTAGTCCGGCACATTTTCTCTAACCCCAAAGTATTTTCTTCTCCGCTCTCCACAGACTGCTTCGCTCGACGGCGCTATCTGCGTCACACTGCTACCCCTGCTAATTCGTAGCGGGCTAGCCGGCGACAGCGACACGACAGAGGAGATGTCTAAACAATTTAAAAGAAAAAGGATTCTGGAAGGACTCGCTCGCCTTATCTCGGACATGCCTCCAGAGAAAGGAAAGCGAAAGACAAGACTTCCAAGGAAAACCAGCGGGACGGTAAGCCCAACTTCGCGCGCCTGTCCTAGCGGATACGGTTTCTCCCTCGCGGAGACGGACGCCCATGAGGCCTGTCCAGTCTGCCTGGGAATGCTACGCACAAAAACAGCGCTGGATGCGCCCGACTTTTGCCCACAATGCAACCAGATGCTGGATGCGGTGCTGCGGCACCGGGTTGACCTCGTCACCAAGGCCATGGGCGCCCCAGCAGTCTCAGCGGCTGCGGACACCACTGAGCCCCTCACTCCCACGTCGGAGCTCGAGAACATGGCTCTACACCACATATGTCAGAGTCCCGGCCCGCGGGCCAGATCCGGCCTGCGAATTAAATATTTATGGCCCCCTGAATGATATTTAATTACTATTAGAAACGGCCCGCAGGCCACAGCCGCCCGCTGGTTTTGCGCGCACCAAAACTACATTCCCCACAATGCAACGGTAGCAGGGGTGGGGCCAATCCATTGTGTCTCGAACCCAGAAGAAGAAGACCCGCCTCACTTCACATTCAGGAAATCCAGTTACTTGGCCAGCTCCAGCGTGTGTGAGTGAGTAGCACTGTAGCTAACAGCTAGCCAACTTTTTATCGTAACATGTCCTCTGTGTGGAAGTATTTTACACTAAACACCGCAAGACAGCAACGTCTGCAGAGCCATAGCGCCACAGGTTAGGTCAGGTTAGTTTTACGTTGGACATTCGAGTGGGACGCCACTCGCTGAACCGAAACAGGGAGACCGACAGCGGCCAGCCGCGTCTAGTCCTACCCGCTGTCTGACCGTCTCATATGATGGGACAGGCGGAGAGCGGCTGACCGGATTGAACAATAAAAACACACCGCTGAAGCCCCAGAGCTAGAATGTTCACCGATAAGTTGCTAAACTTTATCATAATTAATGACCAACAGCTATCAGCTGTAGATAATGAAGGATTTTGCAGCTTGATACTTGCAGCCAACAGTAAACAATCATAAAAAAGCATATTAATTAAAAACCATAAGAAAACTGTATTAAAAACACAAAACATAAACAGCTACATTATAAAACAATGTAAAATACTAAAATCAGGAACATGTCTGTGTTGATTTATGCCAAGAACTTAGCAGATGTAAAGCTATTTAACATTGTATTTAATTAATTTATTAATTCATTTAAAAGAGAAAACAAAACCTAAACGGCTGCATTATAAAACAATGTAAAATACTAAAAGCAGGAACATGTCTGTGTTGATTTATGCCAAGAACTTAGCAGATGTAAAGCTATTTAACATTGTATTTAATTCATTTATTAATTCAAGAGACAAAATAAAACAAATTAATCAAAAAGAAAACACAATGAAAAGAGTGCAGAAAGAAGAAAAATATTATTATATCACCCCCTTATAATAAACATTGAACCAGTCCGGCCCTTGGCTTGTAGCAATTATTTTTTTGTGGCCCTTGGTGTATTTGACTTTGACACCCCTGCTCTACACAATAGCACACGAGTCAAATGGGGTGACAGCCCTGACGTGCTGGCTCCTATGGTGGTTTTAACAGTCGAATTCGACACTTGAGGCATGATGAACGAGGACGAGATCTCGATTTCAGCCTCAGGCGAATTTTCCGTGGAGGACGCAGATGTCGAACTGGAGGAACATGGAGAAGACCTCTCCCAGACACCGGTACCTGTGCTCCCAGAAACTGACGTTTCCATCCCTGCTCTATTCGACCTGTGTCACAGAGCAGCGGACACGTTGCAGATCCCATGGCCAGAGCCTCCGCCTCGTCAACAGGTCACGAGGCTGAGAGGAAATTATTTTTACTCAAAGCAGCAGGCCGCCACGAGGCAAAGGATGCCCGTGTTCCCGGACTTCCTCATAGAACTAACTCGCACCTGGGCTCAGCCCCGAGCTCCCATGCTCTTACCACTCTCACAGTTCCTCGACGTGGACGGGATGGATGAGGTGGGAATAGCCAATGTGCCTCAAATTGAGGACACGTTGGCGTCTCACCTGGCTCCCAAGTCATCCGGGACAAAACCAACTCTTCCCAGCAAAGCTTATCGAGCCTCGGCTTCTCTTCTCGAGAAATGCTACAGAGCTTAGGGACTCGCGGCACGCGCCATGAACGCGTCCGTGTTGATGCAGGCTTACCTAGCTGAAAAACTGCAACAGCTCCAGGTAACAACGGACAAGCAGGCTGCAGCCCACTTGCTGGATGAAGCCCGCAGGGCAACAGACTTCGTGCTCCGCATGATGGGGACAGCCGCTGTTGCTCAGGGCAGAGGCATGGCGGAAGTGGTCATCCCTATACGCCATCTGTGGATGACTTTAACGGATCTCCCCCAGGGACAAAAGGCGCCTTTTCTCCACCACTCGATAGAGCCGATGGGATTATTTGGGAAAGCTTTGGATCGAATCCAGACCAAGCTGGACCAAAGGCGCAAACAGGCTGAAGCTCTCCGGGTGGGCACTCCCAGGAGAAGCTTCACCCCCCCAAGGGAGTCTGCTGGAGGCAGACCTGCGCAGCCTCGACACTGCTCGGCAACGCGTGCCCAAACGCAGAAGCGGCCGGCCTATGAGGATGAGTATCGGAAGAGACCACCGCCGAGCCAACCTCGTACCGAGCATGCATGGAGCAACAACAGGTTCGTCCCCCGCCAGTCGGTCAGACACAGGGCCTCCTCGGTGAACCGGGACGACAGACAAAAACGTGCCTGATTAACTAGGTTCACGTCTTGATTTTACACGGTCACCCGCCCACGTGGTACGGGGAATGATCCGTTCATATCCAGACTTTATTTGTAGCACGGTACAAATGGCTGGTAACTCTGTTGCATGTACAAATCATGTTTTTCCTGCTGTAAGTGACATAAAATCAAACATGTCGTTACACTTAAGCACAAATAAAGCTCAAAAAAGAGCTCCTCTCTGTTTTATTGACTCCAAAATAATAAAATAAAATAAAAAAGCAACAAACACAAGTAACTTCAACAGAACAGGTCCCTCTGGCCTGTCAGCCATCATAAAGGGAGGGGACCATTTCCCCCCTCCCTCACGGCTCACGGGGTGTTAGTATAATCAATAAACCCCGGTAGGGTGCCTCTGCTCCGTTTGTAGAGGACAGGCACAGAGGCGTCTGCAAGCAGGTCCCCCACACCTCATGGAGACAGGTGAGGGGGATCACGTGCTCCAGTCCCGCTCCATTGTGAATGACGGGGCGGCCAATACACTAACCAAGAAAACACGTGACATGTCCGCGCCTCAGGGAGGCGCGCCGACAGAATCTAACGACAGGGGGGCCACGTCAGATGCCCACAGGCGACCACTATTTTCACACATTCACAAAAGCAATTGTGTTCAGGCTGGTGTGTGTGTAAATGGCTCAGAGCTGAATCAGATTCCTCTTCCTGTTATTCGAAGGGAACTGGGCTCCTTATCGCCAAACAATTTAAAGTCTGCCAAACACAAAGAATCATCTCCACGTTCTTACGTTGCAACTGTCCCTTTATTATTAACGAGCGACACGCAATGTCCAAGCAGTGATCCCGCAGCACGTGACCTCTCTCACTGTGCTGGTCCAGCTCTGCTTTTAAACAGTATCCCCCCAACGGGTGAAACATAGACCCTGGCCGGTTTGTCTGGTTCCAACGCTCTGCTAAGGCCAAGGACCAGTAAACTGGACCCATCCAGGAAACACATTGTGTGAGGATTGTGAGGATTGTACCTTCCTTGTTTGTTTTCCTGCCTGTCTCTTGTCAATCATCCCCAGTCTGTCTCACAGGTGTTTGTAATTTGTCTCGTCCTGTCTGTGTGTATATAAGCCCTGTTATGTGTCTCAGTCAGTGTCGGTGCATAGTTGGGTCTTCCCTGTGTCTCTCCAGTCCTCACTCATGTAAGTGTTTTTGCTGTATCGTCAGCTGTTTCATTTATATCATTAAATATTATGTTTTATACTACTCCTTGGCCTCCACAAGCTTTTGTCTGCACCCCTGGGTTTAATCTTGCTCCCCGAGCAGAATCCTGACATTATGCACCGACCATTAAAAAAGCCCAACAGACAGAAGGTTGTTCCTACCTGTCCTCTTGAGTCCACACAGATGGAGGAGACCGTGTTCCGCTGTGGCGGGTTCCAGGTCCAACCCGTGTCAACACATGATCTCTGCCAGGACGTGGAGATTTTATCTTCTCCTCTCTTGGTCCTCGAGGAACGAAGGACCCAGCTCCAGGTGGACAGCGTGTCCCATGAATCCAATCCCCTCTCCTCCTCGGCTCAGTTCAGCTACTCTGGGTGGACATCGGGAGAGGACGCGGAACCGGAGGACGAGCTGTGCTCCATGCCTGTCCCTCAGCCTAATCGTCGCCACCGGAGCGGCCGAAAACGAACCCGGAAGCAGTCCAATGCGCTGGTCCCGGCGCCTTCGGCGGTTCCGGCTCGGTTCGGCGGAAGCAAACTTCCTAAGGTCAGTCCCAGCGCTTCCACGGGGGCGGGTCCTGTTGCCTCACCTTCCAGGGTTCCGGTGAGGGAAGGGTCCAGTACCTCACCGTCACTCCGGGCTGTTCCTGTTCAGTTCAGCGAGACTGACTTTTCCGAACCAGGTTCTGATGTTTTCATGGGGGCGGGTTCCGTTGCCTCACATTCCAGGTTTCTGTTGGGGGCGGACCATGACCTCTCACCTACACACACAGATTCATCGAGACTCAGCTCTGTCCCCTCTCACTCTTCCCCCCGTTCGTCCAGAGACAAGGCGAAGGGGGGCCAACCTGTCAATCAGCCAAAACAACAAAACTCCATCACTCCAGCAAGGGTCACCCCAGGAGTGTCTTCAGGGGTGATAGACACTGCCACAATAAATCACATAAATTACAACCTTGAAAAACTGGACCTCATAGGAGGACTTGAAAAACTGTTTTCCTCAGCCAAAAATAATCCGAACTGTTCAAAACTAAACCTCACTTTAGCCAAAAAACTGTTATTATCAGTACATGGTCTCACATCCATCCCCTCATACCACTGTATCCTGATGGAGATTCATTCCATCTTAGAAACAGCCCCAGCTTCCTGTTCAAATTCAGTTCCGGGTTTTTCCTCTGTCTCCCCACCACTTGCAGTCCCACTTGCAGGGTCCTGTTCTAAGGGGGTCTTGGCTGATGCCCTTTCTGCGACCCATTATGAGAGAGTTCCTGTGTCCGGGAAGGGTTTCTGTTCTGGTCCTGGACCACGTCGTCGCCGCGGCAGGGATCGGTGGCAAAGAGGACCTGCCGACTCCTCTTCTTCGGCTGCAGACGACTCCTCTTCTTCGGTTGCAGGCGACTCCTCCTCTTTGGCTGCAGACAACTCCTCCTCGACTGCGGCCTCGACTGTGGTCTCCTCGCCTGCAGACTCGACGGTGGTCTCCTCACCTGCATACTCGACGGTGGTCTCCTCGCCTGCAGACTCGACGGTGGTCTCCTCGCCTGCAGACTCGACGGTGGTCTCCTCGCCTGCAGACTCGACGGTGGTCTCCTCGCCTGCAGACTCGACAGTGGTCTCCTCGCCTGCAGACTCGATGGTGGTCTCCTCGCCGACCGTAGCAGACGTCTCCTTGCCGACCGTCGCAGACGTCACCACGCCGACTGCAGCAGGCTCGACGGACGACTCCTCGCCTGCAACAGACTCGACGGATGACTCCTCGCCTGCACCAGACTCGACGGACAGCTCTTCGGCTCCTGGTCCTACATCTTTGGAGGGTCCCGACGCCTCTACGTCTTTGGAGGGTCCCGACGCCTCTACGTCTTTGGAGGGTCCCGACGCCTCTACGTCTTTGGGGGGTCCCGACGCCTCTACGTCTTTGGAGGGTCCCAACGCCTCTACGTCTTTGGAGGGTCCCGACGCCTCTACGTCTTTAGAGGGTCCCGACGCCTCTACGTCTTTGGAGGGTCCCGATGCCTCTACGTCTTTGGAGGGTCCCGACGCTTCTACGTCTTTGGAGGGTCCCCCTCCAGTTTCCTGTGCCGAGGGACCCCCTCCAGTTTCCTGTGCCGAGGGATCCCAGGAGGGACCCCCTCCAGTTTCCTGTGCCGAAGGGTCCCAGGAGGGACCCCCTCCAGTTTCCTGTGCCGAGGGGTCCCAGGAGGGACCCCCTCCAGCTACCTGTCCCAGGAGGTTCCTGGAGGACTCCCCTCCAGTTACCTGTCCCAGGAGGGTCCTAGAGAACTTCTCCCACGGTGTCTCGCAGCACAAGGTCTCACAGCCAGAGGTCTCGCAGCCAGAGGTCTCGTAGCCAGAGGTCTTGCAACCAGAGGTCTCGCAGCCAGAGGTCTCGCAGCTAGAGGTCTCGCAGCCAGAGGTCTCGCAGCCAGAGGTCTCGCAGCCAGAGGTCTCGCAGCCAGAGGTCTCACAGCTAGAGGTCTCGACACCGATGGAGGGTCTCCATACCGCAGACGTCTGCTCACCTGATGCCTTGCACGACTCGCCCGATACCTCAACATCTCCAGAGGGTCACGGTGCCTCTACATCTCCAGAGGGTCTCGATACCTCTACCAGGTTTACAGAGGGTACTGCAGACGCCTCGACGTCGACGGAGGGCCCCTGCGTTGCAGACGTCTCGACATCGACTGAGGGTCCCCGCGTTGCAGACGTCTCAACATCGACTGAGGGTCTCCGCGTTACAGACGTCTCGACATCGACTGAGGGTCCCCGCGTTACAGACGTCTCAACATCGACAGAGGGTCCCCGTGTTACAGACGTCTCGACATCAACGAAGGGTCCCCACGCTCTCAACGCCTCCACGTCGATGGAGGGTCTGCATGTTACAATTGATGTCTCACCGCCTCCAGACGTCTCATCGCCAGCAGACGTCTCATCGCCTGCGCCCAGAATGGCTCCCACGCCTGCGCCCAGAATGGCTCCCACACCTGCGCCCAGAATGGCTCCCACGTCTGCGCCCAGAATGGCTCCCACGACTGCGCCCAGAATGGCTCCCACGCCTGCGCCCAGAATGGCTCCCACGCCTGTGCCCAGAATGGCTCCCACGCCTAGCAGACAAGACAAACAGCAGCTATTTTTTCCACAGTAAGCACATCTCAGGAGAAATTAGATATCCAACCTTTCCCAAGGCTGTTTCCAAGGGAGTCAGATAAGAATTAACAAATATTTTCACATCAGGCACACATTGTAATTTCTGTGGCCTTCAGTCTGTAAGGGCGATTCTGTTCCAATCCAATTCGGGACTTTTTCCACTGATCCAAGCTCTGACCTCAGATGTTGACCACAGCTGACCAGAGTCCCAATCCGAGGGTGATCTGTTCACCCTCTGGATAAGCTCGCAAACAGCTGATTTCTGATGTTGACCACAGCGTCCAGAGTCCAAATCCGTGGGTGATCTGTTTCACCCTCTGGATAAGCTCACAAACAGCTGATTTCTCGAGGTCACGGCGCAGACCAGACGTCGGGTGCTCCAGGCAGTTAAGTCCTGCTGAAGTCTCCCTCATTTTGCGATAGACCAGTGCTCCACAAACGCCAAAAAAGCAAAGCGCTGCCATCATAATCCAATATAATCCAAGATTCTTCACCTCCACAGAGCACTCCCAGGAATCCACGGAATCCATGGCGGAATCCATGGCGTATCCTCCGTCACTCTGTGAGTGTGGGAAGGCTCCCCTTGTGCCGTTCCTTCTGTAGAGATCTTGTTTGTAGAATCGAATGCCCAAACCTCCAATCCATCTTAATTTGCGTTCGAGGTGCTTATCTGTGGAGCTGCCAGCAGCGGGAGGGGGAAAGACAGGAGAGGGAAGAGGTTGCGACTGCCTCCGTCGAGAGCAAGGTTGATATAAGCCCTGTTATGTGTCTCAGTCAGTGTCGGTGCATAGTTGGGTCTTCCCTGTGTCTCTCCAGTCCTCACTCATGTAAGTGTTTTTGCTGCATCGTCAGCTGTTTCATTTATATCATTAAATATTATGTTTTATACTACTCCTTGGCCTCCACGAGCTTCTGTCTGCACCCCTGGGTTTAATCTTGCTCCCCGAGCAGAATCCTGACACATTGGGGTCAGAAGATCTGCTCGTTTACAAAATTCGCAGCTTTTCAGTCCTATAAAGCCTTCTTCCAAACTTGGTTGACCTCCAAGGGGTCACGGCTTCCAGGGCCCCTGAAGGGGAACTGGATGCACCAACTGCTCTTCTTCAGGGTCAAACTATGCCACCAGAAGAAGTAGCCTCACCGCCTAGGCCGAGAACTGTTAAAAAATTTCAGCTTGTTGGCAGAAAAGAACAAGCTGATGGCATCATGCCTGCCGGAAAATGTGGTAAAAACCATACAAAATGCTCGTGCTGTATCAACACAGTCCCTCTACATACGAAAGTGGCGTATATTTGAGGCCTGGTGCTCAGAAAGAAATATTATTTCTTACTCATGCGACCTGACTCAGCTCCTGATTTTCCTTCAGGATTTACTGGAAAAAGGTTGTTCTTTCTCAACTATTAAAGTTTTCCTATAAGCTATTTCAGCCTGTCACGAAGGCTGGGGACACAGGACACCTGACGAGTATCCAATCATAATAAGATTTATGAAGGGCGTGCTTAGGACAAAACCACCCAACAGGATCCTGACCCCTGGTTGGGATCTTAGTCTGGTCTTGGGGGCTCTCTGTGATCCTCCATTCGAGCCACTGAGTGAGGTTAAAGACCGTGTAAAGTGAATTTCAACATTTTCTTCAATAAACATTATAAATGTCATAATTGTAATCTTGTAAATGAGTAAAAAGTCTCAAAATTGTAGCTCAATTAATTTTGGAGTTATAGAGCAAACTGTGTATAAACATATTTCTATTTCAGGATTTTTTAGGCGTGTTTTAAATGTGACCGCGTTTCGTCACGCGGTCCTCATTAGTATAGCCCCACCCCCTGCAGCTCCAGCCGTATAAATTCGCCTCGGTGGAGCCGTTCACTCGCGAATCGCAGATAGCATCAGATAGCAATAGCATAGATATTTTGTTCATTGTTAGCTAGCTAATCAATTATGCCTCGTTCGTGCATCTTCCCTGGATGTCGCAATGGTCAGGGCACCCGTACAAATCATAACATGTTTTTATACCGCGTGGTTTTATACCAAGTATCTGTAATGCCTGGATAGGTCAATGGATAAAGCGCTTGCCTTCCGTCCCAAACCCCACGGGTTCAAATCCCGCATGGTACAACTCTTTTTTTTTTTAATTCATTCCAGATTAAAAACACACAAGAAAACTATTTACAAAAACAGCGTAACTCTTGGAAAAAGTAGCTGCTGTTACAGACAGAACTCGGATAAAAACAGAGCAGGTTTACTGGATCTCTGCTGCCTGCCTCTCCACACAGTCAGCTCAGGGCAGGGGCAGGACACGAGCGCAGCTGCGCTGAAACCACGCCCACGCACTGACACGCCCCCAGCGTTCCAGGGCAAGGCAAAATCATGTTTTTTCATGATTTTTGAGACTTAATTTTATAAGGTAAACAATGTTTTTAATCAGTCAGATTTATATGGGTGATTAATAACACATATTTATGCCATATGACAAACTAAAAACACACATTTAATTTCCCTTTACACGGTCTTTAAGATAGACTTGTTATCTTATAAAACCACTCTACTCTTGGCACTTTGCTCGACGAAACGCGTGGGTGACCTCCATGCATTGTCTGTACATCCAATGTGTACCAGATTCGTCCCTGACGGATCAAAGGTCACCTTAAGGCCTAATCCCGCATACACCCCCAAGGTCTTGACTTTGAACCACAAGAGTCTAGACTTTCATCTCTCCTCCTTCCCACCTGCTCCTGTACTCACTCAGGAACAGGAAAGGCTGAAAGCTCTCTGCCCCGTGAGAGCTTTACGCACTTACATGCAGAGAACAGCCGAATGGAGAAAAACAAATCAACTGTTCATGTGCTTTGCAGCACCTGCTACCGGAAAGGCCCTATCAAAACAACGCCTTTCACATTGGGTGACTGAGGCCATTAAAAGGGCGTACAGTAGCAAAGGTCAACAGGTGCCCTCTGGAGTGCACGCTCACTCCACTCGGGGCTTGGCCACCTCTTGGTCATTGTTCAAGGGCGTACCAGTTGCAGACATCTGTGCTGCTGCGAACTGGAGCTCATTAAACACTTTTGCAAAGCATTACAGTTTGGATGTTACTGCGTGTGACGTCACTCAGGCTGTCCTTTCTAACACACAGTAGAAAGTAGCCTTGAGATGCCTGCTGGTCAAGGGCAGACGTTCACACTAGCATGCATTTTACTGAGCATTTCAAGGGCGTGAATGAATTACGTTCCCATAGCAAGTATGTTGCACCGAGAGACTGACTGATAAGGGAACTGAAAGTTATGCACCATAACTCATGTTCCCTGAAGGAAGGGAACGAGGTGCAACATATCTGGCCCTTTTCAATGCTGAAAGCTCGGTGAAGTGCAATTTTGGAGAAAGATGGATGGGCATCAGTCGCTTAAATACCCAGAGTGCGGGGCCTCTGGCGCGACGTTGACGCCCTAGCCGTAAAGGCGTGATTTTATTCCTTCAGGTAATCGCGCGGGGGTGCAATTCCCATAGCAAGTATGTTGCACCTCGTTCCCTTCCTTCAGGGAACATGAGTTATGGTGCATAACTTTCAGTTTTTCTCTTCAAAATTAATTTTAACCATTCAAAATTGCGTTTTAGATAATTAAAAGCAGCTAAGCTGAGAAGCAATGCCGCAAGCTAAGCTTTTTTTCCCCTTGTCCTGTCTGGCATTGTGACACTCAGAATTATTGTCTTGAGTGTCAATGTGAAGTCCAACAAATTTACTTTCACAAGCAAAGCATTACGGCTGGCCTTAATGCTCCACTTGATATATAAATAAAAAAACTTATTAGAATTTTGTAGCATATATGGATATTTATTTGAATTGTTTAATGAGACAGTTAAATCAGAAGAGTCTGAGTTTGACTGCTAGAGGGAAGTAGTACCTTGTAAAGACACAGACAACCATATAGTGCAAAAAATAGTGAATTGTATTATATAATAATATTTAGAAAAATCTATATATACCATTGGCGTCAGAGGCATCCGTAAGGTGGAGGGGACACACTGATGTATGTAGGTGTGCGTGCATGCGCGCACACGTGTGCTTGCTAAACTGGTGAGCGAACAATGCAGAGGTGTCTCCACCTCCTCCACCTGTACGCGTTTTCTGCTGAGGCAGGAGACAGAGGAGAAACAATGCATGTAACCGCAGGTGTTGACTTGGGTTGCTGTGTCTAGTGTTGGAGGTAACCAGGAAAAGTGGAGTAGAGTTTAAGTGGCTTGAGTACTCTCCTATTAATAAAGTGGAATGAATTCAAGCACGAAGAAAGAAAAACTGCGCAGACTGATCTAATGTTTCATAGTAAAAGTGGTGGAGGTGGTAGTGGGGGGATGTCCAAATGAACATTTTTTGAATGTGGGTGGGGGACTTGTCCCCTTCACATACAGTATAATGGTTGCGATGCCTATGATATATACAGACAAGCAGGGGCGGCCGGCCAATAGGGGGCACTAGGGCGTCGCCCCACTGGAACTTCAGGAGCTATTCACCATATTACATTGAAGACTTAAAAAAATTAATAAAAAATGAAATAATAAAATAAAAATATTTCGAAATATATGCATATGTTTTTAGTTGTGTAGGATAAATATTTTATGAGTAATGATGAGTTATATTGTTTGTTTCAAAAAACGTTTTCTGATTGGTGAGGTATTTCCGATCCTGGGGGCGCATGAATCATCCATAGACTCTCGTTATAAATGGCGCATGCGCAGTTATTCCACAACGTTACAAAACAATGGAAAGATGCTGGGCACAGTTCCCTTTTCAGTCAGTCCACAGCGGTGCAACAACATGACTATGGGAATTGCGCATCTGCGCGGTTCACCTGAAGCAATACAATCACACCTTTTAAGGCAGGTATGTATCAGCGTCAGCAAGGAGGCCCCACCCTCCCCTTCACCTTGCTTCACACCTGAACTTCGTAGGACTCCATGTGACTGGATCGCTCAACTAGAGGTGAGCTTGCTCCCTGCCCAGAGTGTCACAGACTTCCCTGAGAGCACTTTGTTTAGCGGACGCTATCCTAGTGCCGTCGACTTTGACTTCAACATTTTTTTCTGCTGCTTCGTTGCCTAGTTAGCGGGACACTAACTGTGCCACACGCTACCTGCTAAGCTAACGGAGCTAACAGGTTACCCACCACGAGCAACGCAACGAGAGGATTCAACGTTTTCCTGCAGTTTCAGCGACTAGTTAGCGGGATGCTAACTGCGCCGCACGCTACCTGCTAAGCTAACAGAACTAACAGGTTAGCCTTCATGAACAATGCATGGAAAGGATTTCTTCGAACCACGTTTAGCAGCGACTAACTGGTTTCAACTCGACGCCTCTTCACGGCCATGGCTCTGGAGAAGAGCAAGAGAAAATCGAGGAACTCCAACAAGTCGAGCAGGTCAGCGAGCCCCGGCTCTTGACCCTGCCCCAACGGATGTGGCTATTTCATCTCGGCAACGGACACCCATGAGGCCTGTCTGTTCTGCCTAGGAATGGTCCACGCAAAGACAGCTTTGGACTCACCCGAATCTTGCCCTCACGCAACCAGTTGCGTGAGGCTGCGAGACGAAGGCGCGTGGACTTTGTGGCCAAGGCCATAGGCAGTTCCACAGTGGCGCGAGAACCGCTCATCACAGAGGCTCTCACTCCCACAGTGGAGTTGGAAGCAGACGGGATGGAGGACAGTGGCGTGGGAAACTGGGGTTAGACAATGGACATTGTTGCCTCCATGGGGGACTCCACAGTAGAGTTCGACACGAGGGACTTGATGCAAGCCGACGAGCTCTCGCTAACAGCCTCGGGCGAGATATCGGACCATGAGGCGGACAATGAGGAGGACGGAGAAGACGAGGACTTCTCCCAGAGCCCAGAGGCAGGTCAACCAGAGACAGACGTGTCCACTCCCGCTCTGTTTGAGCTTTGCCGCAGAGCCGTGGATGCTTTGAAGGTGACTTGGCCAGACCCCCCCCCCTCGACAACAGGTAACAAGGCTGGCGGGGAACTTCTTTTTCATCAAGCAGCAGTCGGCCACGAGGCACAGGATACCCATCTTTCCCGACTTCCAGAGACAAAGCTGATGCGCACCTGGGCTGAACCCATGGCCCCCCTGACACTACCTCTCTCCCCCTTTCTGGACATGGCCAGAATGGAGGCAGCAGGCATGGCTCACATTCCTCAAATGGAGGAAACTTTGGCGTCCCATCTGGCTCCCAGAATGTCGAGCTCCAAACCTACTTTGCCCAGCAAAGCCTGCCGTGTGTCAGCCTTGCAGCTCGAAAAGTGCTACTGAGCACAGGGCCTTTCTGTACGCGCCATGAATGCCTCTGCAATGATGCAAGCCTAACTGGCCGAAAAACTGCTGGAGCTCCAACAGACCTCCAACAAGAGAAAAGTAGCGGAGGTTCTGGAAGAGGCCCGCAAGGCGACAGACTTTGTCCTCTACCTCATTTGAACTACAGCCAGTCCTCTGCAGGGACCAGTACGCCCATGGGGTCTGGACCTAACAGGAAGCCCAGCTCCACATACATTTCCTGGAGCTCAGCAGTGTTTCTCTCACTGAGACATTTTTACAGGAAAGGCCACGTCCTAATAAAATCAGACAACAGGTGCACTGTGGCCTACATCAACAGGGAAGGAGGGACATGGTCCTAACCCCTCCTGATGCTGACGCAGAAGTTGCTCACATGGTGCAACTCCCCGATCTTGTCACTCAGGGCAAGCCAAGTGCCAGGGCAGTTGAACCACGGGGCAGACGCCTTGTCAAGGGGAGTCCCCCTCCCCTCTGAGTGGTGCCTGAACCCATACATCGTGGACTAGATCTGGGCATGATACGGGAGGGCAGACGCAGATCTGTTCGCTTGCAGCGACAACACTCACTGTGTCCTTTACCACTCCATACGGGATGTGAACCCACCATTGGGGATGGACGCCCTGGTGTACAGCTGGCCAGCAGGGAAGCTATATTACGCGTTTGCCCCATCCATCCATCCATTTTCTTCCGCTTATCCGGGGTCGGGTCGCGGCGGTAGCAGCCTAAGTAGGGAGGCCCAGACTTCCCTCTCCCCAGCCACTTGGAGCAGCTCCTCTGGGGGAATCCCAAGGCGTTCCCAGGCCAGCCGAGAAACATAGTCCCTCCAGCGTATCCTGGGTCTTCCTCTGGGTCTCCTCCCGGTGGGACATGCCCGGAACACCTCACCAGGGAGGCGTCCAGGAGGCATCCTAACCAGATGCCCGAGCCACCTCAACTGGCTCCTCTCGATGTGGAGAAGCAGCGGCTCTACTCCGAGTCCCTCCCGGATGACTGAGCTTCTCACCCTATCTCTAAGGGAGAGTCCAGCCACCCTGCGGAGAAAACTCATTTCAGCCGCTTGTATCCGAGATCTTGTTCTTTCGGTCATAACCCAAAGCTCATGACCATAGATGAGGGTGGGAACGTAGATCGATCGGTAAATTGAGAGCTTTGCCTTTTGACTCAGCTCTCTCTTCACCACGACAGACCGGTACAGCGCCCGCTTCACTGCGGACGCTGCACCTATCCGCCTATCGATCTCACGCTCCAGTTTTCCCTCATTCGTGAACAAGACCCCGAGATACTTAAACTCCTCCACTTGGGGCAGGACCTCCTCCCCGACCCGGAGAGGGCACGCTACCCTTTTCCGGCTCAAGACCATGGCCTCGGACTTGGAGGAACTGATCAGCAGGGAAGCTATAATACGCGTTTGCCCCCTTCCCTTTAATTCAAGCGATGTTGGAACGTGTGCACATGGGAGCTCTCTCTCTAATACTGGTAGCCCCCAGGTAGTCACAGAAAGCATGGTTTGCAGAAGTGATCTCACTCTTGGCCGGAACACCTTGGCAGCTGCCCCCCCCCCCACAGGGACCTGCTGACCTAGGCCCATGGGCAGATCCTGCATCCATGCCCAGAACTGTGGCAGCTCTGGGTCTGGCCGCTGAGAGGGACCGGTTGATGGCTTCTGGCCTACCCAGTAATGTGGTAAACACAATACAAGGAGCGAGAGCATAGTCTACACAGATGCTCTATGCTCGTAAATGGCGTGTTTTTGAGGCTTGGTGTCTAGAGAGGAATATTGCTCCATATTCCTGTGACTTGGTCCAGCTCCTCACTTTTCTGTAGGACCTGTTGGAAAAGGGACGCTCCTTTTCAACCATAAAGGTCTTCTTATCAGCCATCTCTGCGTGTCAAGAAGGCTGGGGGGATAAATCTCCTAGTGCCCACCCTCTCATGATACGGTTCATGAGAGGCGTGCTGAGGAAGAGGCCTCCAAGCAGGACTTTGGCCCCCCAATGGGACCTGCATTTAGTCCTAGATGCCTTGTGTGACCCTCCATTTGAGCCTCTTAGCAGCATTAAGATAGACTTGTTATCTTATAAGACTGCTTTGCTCTTAGCTCTGTGCTCAGTGTAGCATATATGATGTAAATGCTAAAGATCAGGCAAAGTGGTGATCACTCAACAGTATTAGTAGCAGGTCAGTTATCAGAAGGTTCTAATGTTCGGCTCATGAAGGGTTATGGTTGCATTTGCATTTAAGAACACAAGGACAGAAAACTAGTGCATAAGGTGCTTTGTATTAAATATGATATTTACAATATGTACAAAAACAAAACAAAAACAACTGTCATCAATGTCATCAATCCATTCATTGTACCAATAAACAAAATATTTCAATAGATGAACAGATCTCCCAAATTATACAGACTAAATCCAAATGCTTGCATTAATCCCACAGTTCATGAGATACCAAGGCCAGGGCAATAGTCCAGATAAGATTGAGGGGTTTAAATGCAGTCAATGAAGACCAAATAAATGTTCAGGAGCCTTTTGCGCTTGTAAAGGTTCTTGGGTGTATGTAAGGAGCAGACCACAGCATCTCCTACCGCACAAGACAAATCCGGTTCTGGCTCCGGGTTCTTTGGGCCTGAAGCCTAGTGGTAGCTCGCCATCATAGGAAACCTGGCCTCCATCATAGAAACCTGGCCTCCCTCATAGAAACCTGGCCTGTACAACAGGATCAAGTTAACCTCATTTTCTAGTATTAATATCAAAATCACTATCAATACCATACCATAAATAGTTTTACAAATACATAGGGTTGATATATTGATGATCTACATGTACATGATTTTCTTTTCTAAATTGTTTATCATAATATAAATACACAAACAATTTCTAAATAGAGTACTCTTCACATTCATAGTCACTGTATGATTAAATGTTAAAGATGGCACAAAAGTACAACATAACCATTTAATCCATTAAATAGCATTTGACCATTTATATTTAAAGGCCATAAGCCAACAAACAATTGGGATTTGCTTTAGCATTGGCATGCTACAAACAATATAAACACTCACCAGTTTACTTGTTTCTGGTCTTTTAAGCACAAAACAGCAGTTTCTCACAGCTTAGAGACATCTAAAAGCTGAGAAGCATACCAGTAAGTATATGACAGTCCAAAAATAAATGTATTTAAAATTATTTAATGCCCACCTGCAGCAGCTCTGAACTTCCTCAGTCACACACACCTGCTCTCCCAGGTAATGGGAGGAGTCATGTTTTTCTATGAAACTCAAATCCCGATTTCACACTTAGTCCCAAAACAGTGGACAAGGTAAAATCATAAAATTGAGGAAATAGAAGCACCAAAATTGACTGGGTTACACCCTCCCCGCTTTAATTCGTGCACGTCCTTGTTACAGGAGAATTATTGGACTTAACCAGTTCTGAACATCTGCTACAGGGACGATGGTTTAAAGCCTGAGTATAGGCATCAGATAAGCCCCGAAACAAGGTTTGAACAACAGAAATTAATGGGTTACCCAAGACCGAGTATTGCAGTCGACTTGGCTGGTGACGCTGCCGGGTAGATTGTCTGAGGGCTATCTCAGCCTCAGCATCATTAGATGCAGTGGCAGAACCATTATATGTCAGATCCAATGATGACTCAGATTGTTCAGGGCCAAGACCTTCACCCTCAGCCTCCACAGATATTGTGTCATCATGTAAGTCTTCACTCATGTCAGTAAATATGTTTTCTTCCACAGGCAGTTCCATAGATTCAGAAGGGTAAACTGTAGTGTTTTCCTCCATCTTTGGCACTTTTGTTAGTTCTTCTCCCTTATTGACAGACGTGAGCAGCTCTTCATTGGACAGTGGCAAAGACTCCTTAGCTGTAGGTAATACACATGCAAGGGATGTTACTGAACCTGATAATGAAGGATCAGCATCAACAGTGTCACTTGGGACTGATGACCTAGTAAATCTCACTGCATCACTGGACTCAACCAAGAGTTCAGGCTGGATGGTTCTTTCAAAGCATTCTGGAACATCTGAATCAGAATCCCCTTCTCCTTCCAGAGCAAAATCAGAGTGATTCTGAGTTTGGCTACGAGTCTTTGGTCTACGGTTAGGAGCAGGTACAGGGAAATCTACTGTACTGGCTGAGAGGAACCCACAGGGCAGCAGAAGGTCTCAATGGAGTGTGCGAGTTGGTCCATCCCTAGTCTCAGGTTTTACAGTATAGACAGGAAGATCACCTGCACGCTTGACAACAACATACACCTCTTGCTCCCACCTATCCTCCAGTTTGTGCTTTCCATGTAATCTAACATTACGAACGAGCACTCTATCTCCGACCTCCAGAGCACAGGGTGTCACTCGCTTATCAAAGCGGCTTTTATTCTTTTTGGCAGACTTGACAGCACTCTGTGTGGCTAATCTATAACTTTCCTCAAGCCGAGATCAAAGGATTTTAACATACTCCGCGTGGGAGGAAGATGGAGGTTCTTTAACTGGTAAGCCAAAAGCTAAGTCAATAGGGAGTCGTGGAGATCTACCAAACAGGAGTTCGTAAGGTGTAAACCCTGTGACCTCATTTCTTGTACAATTGTAGGCGTGTACAAGGGGTTTCACGTACTCTCGCTACATAGACTTTTGCTTGGCTTCTAGTGTTCCTAACATATTTAGCAGGGTTCGGTTAAAGCGCTCGACTGGGTTCCCCCTTGGATGATAGGGAGTAGTTCGAGTCTTCTTAATTCCAACTAGCTCACAGAGTTCTTTGATTAATTTTGATTCAAAGTCTGGCCCTTGGTCAGAATGTAAGCGCTCTGGAATGCCATAATGGACCATAAAGTCATTCCAGAGACACTTGGCAACAGTTTTTGCCTTCTGGTTGGGAGTTGGTATGGCCACAACAAATTTTGTAAAGTGATCAGTGAGTACAAGAATGTCTTTGGTATTGGCACTATTTGACTCAATGGATAAAAAGTCCATGCACCGTAGTTCAAGAGGATGACTGGTCTTTATGTTGACCAGTGGGGCTGCTTTTTCAACCAAAGCCTTACGCCTAACACAACGTTCATACCATACCATACCATACCATTTTATTTATAAAGCACTTTAAACAGGAACAAGTCCACACCAAAGTGCTGTTCATATGTTTTAATGGTTCGGTCCACATCAGCTGCCATCTTTGGCCAAAAGAACCTTTGGCGTACCAGATCGAGTGTACGTTCTATACCCATATGCCCCATATCTCAGTGTGGCTGCCCCCCGCCTGTGGAACTCTCTTCCTGACTGCCTGAGAGCCCCACAGTCTGTAGTTGACTTTAAGAGCGGCTTGAAGAAATTTATTTTCAACCAAGCATACTCTACCTCCTCATGATTCTACTTTTGATCTTAGCTGATATTGTTACTGATTTTAATTGTTTATTTATTTAATTGTTTTATTATTTGTTTTATTGAGATTTAATTATGTTACACCTTGTAGCACTTTGAGATTTTCATTAATGAAAAGTGCGTTATAAATTGAATTCATTATTATTATTAATATTATCTTGATGGAGAGCTTTGAGGACTGTAGAACGTGGGTTTGGAGGAAGAACTAGCTGGAAAATGAATTTGTCATCTTCCTGCCTTCTCCTATACAACACACCGTCCTCCAACACCAGCTTGCTCCATTCTCGCAGCAACAAGGGCAGCTCGGCAATTCCTCTCGAGCTATGTGGGGAACCTTTTCACCTGTCTCAAGCTGATAAACTACCTCGCGGATAGCAGGATCAGCTTGTTGTTCTGCTTTTAAATCATGATGTGATAGAGATGGAATAACTGGCAAGCCGTATGAGTCCTCCTTGACATAAGTGTCTGGAATGACCTTGATGCTGGCTGATAAGGACTCGACCATGGTGATAGAATATAATGAGTCTGACTGGTGGTGTGTTCTCACCAGACAACTCTGACAAATGGCATCCACAATGTCAGAAGAAATCTCCTTAGAATTGCCAGGTTCACACAATTGGTTTGTGAGTTGGTGAACTAGTTCCCACTCTTTGCATGGAAGATCTTTTTCTGAAGCTTCCCCATGAGAGCGCCTTGACAGGGTATCCGCATCTAAATTTTGTCTTCCAGCACGATACTGCATATTAAATGGGTATGTAGAAAGTGCAGCCAACCATCGATGACTGGTGGCATCAAGCTTTGCTGATGTCAGGACATATGTGAGTGGATTACTATCTGTAATGACAGTGAAGGTGGCACCATACAGATAATCATGAAACTTCTCCATCACACTCCACTTCAAAGCCAGAAACTCAAGCTTATGGGCTGAATATCTTGACTCACTCTGGGACAAGCCTCGGCTAGCATAGGCAATTACTCTAAGCTTGCCTTCCTGCTCCTGGTATAACACGGCTCCCAGCCCTATTGTGCTTGCATCTGTGTGGAGAATATAAGGTAACTTAGGGTTGGCAAATCCGAGTACAGGAGCAAAGGTCAACTTATCAATTACTGTATTAAAGGCAATTTGGCAATCAGTGGTCCACCTTTCACCAAAGGACTGTTTGGGATCAAGGTACTTAGCCAAAAGACCATTAGTCTTGGTGGACTGACAAACTGGTGCATAGCCACGTGTGAGGAGGTTTAGCGGTTTGACAAGGGTGGCATAGGCCTTAATAAACCGCCTATAGTAACCAGCGAATCCCAGAAAAGTTCTTAACTCTTTAAGGTTCCGGGGAACTGGCCAGGATTTTAATGCAGAAATCTTCTCTGGGTCAGTTTCTACCCCCTTTTCAGACACAACATGGCCCAAATACCGCACACTGGTCTGGAAGAACTTGCATTTTTCAGGGGACAACTTTAAACCAAACTCTTTTAGTCTGGTTAGTACTTGCATTAACCTTCTCTCATGTTCCTCAAGAGAGGTGGAGAAGACAATAAGGTCGTCAATGAACACAAGTACTTTATTAAGATGCAAGTCTCCCATACACTTCTCCATCAATCTTTGAAAGGTACTCGGGGCATTGGTTACCCCCTGTGGCATCCGATTCCACTCCCAAAAACCAAGAGGTGTGACAAATGCAGTTTTTGGCTTATCCTCTTCGTTCATCTCTATCTGGTAAAAACCAGATTTCAAATCCAACACTGTAAACCATTTGGACCCAGTTAAGGCCGAAAAGGATTCTTCCAAGTTTGGAAGTGCATACGCATCCTTAACTGTTTGTAGGTTTAACTTTCTATAATCAATGCACACCCTTACATCACCATTCGGCTTACGGACAACCACGATTGGAGAAGAGAACGGTGATTCAGACTCTCTTATAACCCCCGATTCAAGCAGATCCTGTAGGTGTTTACGAACAGCTTCAAGATCTTGCGGATGGATAAGACGTGCTCGATGCTTGAATGGTGTCTCGTCGTTGAGCTTAATGTGATGTTTCACTTTATTTGTACAGCCAAAGTCCGTTTCATGATGGGAAAATACTTCGGGCATGTTGTTCAATTTTGTTTTTATGTGCTCCTTCCATTCTGGTGAAATAGGAGAATCACCAAAATTGAACTCCAAACTAGTTTTCTTGTGAGGCTTTGCTGTAGAGGCAACCACTTGTTGTGATAAGATGGTAGATATTTCACAAATGTCAGCAATAACAGACAAGGGTAGAATTCAGGTGTCTTGCTCCGACTCATTTTTGATGACTACAGGGACTTTACATGGCATGTGACGTGGAAGGGTGATCAAGCAACGTTGCACACACAGTCCTCCAGGAAGAGCTATAGACGGGTGTTCAATGACTGCCCATCTAACTCTAGACTGGGTGTCAATTTTGGCAGAACCTTCCAGGACCATTGTTTTCCCTGCTGGAATGAGGAATGGAGTTTGACTCATTAGTTGCACAACCTCTGCACTTCCCATCTGGCTTTTCTTGTGACGCAGTTCCAGAAGTTTCACCACTGCTTTATAACCATAAGCTTGGGGCTGAAAGGTGGAAAACTCACTGTCAATGTATTGAGCATACAAGATCTCCAATGTGTTCATTCCAATAAGCACAGGTGATGTACTCTCTGGACGGACATCTGGAACAACTAAAGCAAGTGTTGAAACCTCAAAATCTGTTCCTAAAAAGTCTTTAGGGAAAGTCAACATGAGTTCAACATAGCCTAGATAAGGCACAGATTGTCCTGCAGCCCCTTCCACTTCAAGCAGGTTGTTCAATGGCTTCACAGGTTGGTCAGAAAGGTTCTTGTTATAAAAAGAAACAAGAATGGTGGTCACTTGTGAGCCTGTGTCCAGTAGACAGTTACAATTGGATCCAGAAATGTTCAGGATGGCAGAACATTTTGAGCCAATGAGCCCCTTTGGTATTTGGTCTGGAACTCTCTTTTCTATTAACTGTTCTGCACACCGAGTGACTTTCTTTCTATTCCTGGGACAAATTTGATCCATGGCACCTGTTTGTCCCTCAAAAGGCACCGCACTTAGTTTAAATCATTTTGACGAAAGGTGGTTTGTTGCTTCTGGGCATGTTGCTTTTTCTTCTTGGCAATAAGGGTAGGATTGGGTTCGTTCTGGCACTGTGGTCTCATGTGACCATCTTCACCACATCTGAAGCAGTAGCCTGGTTTTGGTTGAGATGTGGTTCTGCGGGATGATGATGCCAAAAATTTCTCAGGTTTACCAGGGTGCTGCTTGAAAGTCTGAGTCTTGTGATAAGAGATGTTAGGCTGGTGAGCAGTCAGCAAGGCTAGCTGTTGCTGGACATCAGCTAGCTGTTGGGCCAGTCTCTCCGTGGTGCTGGTCAGGGCTGCTAAAGTTCCTTTTTCTTCACCATTACTATGGGCAAATTGAGAATGGGTCATAGCTTTCTGTTTTGTAGGCCCCAGGTGCTGTTTCATGCGCAGGGCTTTTGCTGCTTCCTGGTCTTCTTCTGTACGTAAAAGGAGCAACAGTTCAGCAAAGTTAGGTGGGTTTACTTTTTTCTGTTTCAACTGAAGCTCTGCGATTAAGTTGTCGTCCCAGCACCGACGACAGAACTGTTGTAATAATTGACGGTTGACGTCAGCCTCTGCCACACCCCCTCTTTTCATTGCAGAATTCAGCGTAACTTGGAGCCGTTGAAGGTAGCCCGATGGTTTTTCTCCAACATCTTGGAATGTATCCATAAATTTAGCAAACAGTTCATCACCATCCTGCACTGTTGCATATGCAGAATCAAGTGTCTCCAAGTACACAGTGGACAGTGTGTCAGGACTTAGGTGCTTGACTATATCACCAGCTGGAGGCAAGAGACTGTCCACTATCCTTCTTGAACGCTGGAGATCAGACACAGCCGGATCCTTCTACTTCCGCTCTCGGCAAAGCAAGTCGCATATCTTTTTGCTCCTACCCTCCCTAAGATTTCCTCCTCCCTGCTTGCTTTTTGTCTCGTCTGTGACTATTCAGCGCTCACTCAAACCAATTTGCGATGGATTCAATAAATTGGGCTGTTTCATCTATAGATAAGATTTTTTCCACGAAGCGGACCGGGCCAGGAGAAGCGGTCTGCCCCTCTGACACGCACGCTGTCGGATACATGATGGACTCGTGGGGACAGTGGCAACCCATGTGTTTGACCGTCTTGTCTGTCGAAGACGTGGAAGATTTGTGGATTATTGGGATATTGGTGGCAGCTGCTTTGTTTTTTGGCGTAAGCGGAGCTGTCTGCTACTGGAAGCTCAGGAAGGCTTCGGCGGCTATCGGCGCGCTGGCCAAACTTCCTGATCAGCAAGATTCTCTGATCCGGGCTGTGAGCTCCTCATCCCAGCTGTTGTACGAACTGAATCGCACGATGGGAGCAGCGGTAGACCACCGCGGACCTGCGGTGCGCTTTGGAACTCGTTTACAGCCGCCCGGCCTCAATCAGGGCACAGATGGGGGTTCGTAGTTCGGAACCTCATATGATTCGGCGACTTTGGACCTGAACAGCACCTGGACTTGGAAGGCTGCAGTCAAAAAGAACACTGTGGCCTGGATTGAAGATAAACAAAAGACCTATCTAATCTGGTTTCCGCACGACCTTGAAAAAAGAAGAAGGCTGTCTGCTGGAAACTATTCTCCTGGAGTGAAGCTGAGAGACCTTGCTGACCCCCCCCCCCTCTCCCCTCCCAGAGATCTCTGTGGGTGCGCTCGGAGGCGCCGAGCTGAGACAACTGCTGAACTGTGCTATCTGAATGTTGCTCACAGACTCTTTGATCTCCTTGCATGTCGTCAAAACTGCAACAATGTCTTGTCTGGTTGTGCTTATTGCTGATAGAGTTTTTGGGACTTTATCATAGAGTGTCTTAAGGCAATCTTTGATAGATTCTTTTTTTGAATATCACAAATGATACCTATTGTGTTTTTCCTTTTTCCATATCTGTTTGACCTTCATCCGGAGACGGATGAGAGCGGCCGCGCAGAAGAACATGTCATGTGTTTGAATATGCTGCAGCTTTACATTCTCTCCCTCTTCTGGACGACTGTGTATACATCATCACGTTGTATCGGTTAACTGGTGCAATGTTAATAAAAATCTCTTGTATCTCTTGTATCTTGTATCCTTCAGTAACAATTCCACTCCAGACCTCCATGTTTCAAAGTCTGCTTCATGGTTTGGTCTAGGAGCACGTCCTGAAAACATTCTGAGCCGTTGATGTGTAGAACTGTCTTCATTCTTTACAATGTGCTCCACGACATAGCGCTGGACCTCGGGTGGATGGAGATTTATGCTGGCAGTGGATTGTCCTGGTGCTGGTTGTGAAGTGGAACTAGATAGTTGCCGTGGTTCACTGCCTGAAATTGGGACAGTGGTTAGTGGAACTGACCAACTTGTGACTGATGGTGGGACAGGTGATGGGTTGCTCATTGATGGTACTGGTGGGGACACAACAGCCTCACTATCAGTGGGTTGCTCTTTCACCGGAACAGCAGGTTTGAGTGCAGTAATAGAGAGACCAATCTGAGTCATCATTGCTGTTAGTATTTCACCATAATCCAAACCAGTCAGTTTAGGCAAGTTCTGCAGATCAGATAGACATGATGAGGTTCTGCTTTGCACAGCACGTGTAGTGCAGACAGTAGGTAAATCAGAAATACAAAAAGAACCAGTATGATCTTCTAATTCCAAAGTGCATGGCAACTTAGACCGTAACATTTCTAAAGTGGCACTGGAAAAAAATTCGACCACAAGTGACTCATGGAATTCAGAGTCAAGTTCAGAAATTATTTCAAATCTATTAATCTTGCCATACTGTTTTAAAAAGTCAAAAACCTCATCCTTACTGTCACTTACTGATATGCCCTCTACCAAGACAGCATTTGGGATTTTAATACCACATTGCAAAAACACATCCATCATGCAAGATAACCAAATGAACTAAAAATACAGATTAAACAACCAAATAACCCTCCTGGCTAGCTCGCCATAAAATATTGTAGCATATATGATGTAAATGCTAAAGATCAGGCAAAGTGGTGATCACTCAACAGTATTAGTAGCAGGCCAGTTATCAGAAGGTTCTAATGTTCGCTTCATGAAGGGTTATGGTTGCATTTGCATTTAAGAACACAAGGACAGAAAACTAGTGCATACGGTGCTTTGTATTAAATATGATATTTACAATATGTACAAAAACAAAACAAAAACAACTGTCATCAATGTCATCAATCCATTCATTGTACCAATAAACAAAATATTTCAATAGATGAACAGATCTCCCAAATTATACAGATTAAATCCAAATGCTTGTGTTAATCCCACAGTTCATGAGATACCAAGGCCAGGGCAATAGTCCAGATAAGATTGATGGGGTTTAAATGTCGTCAATGAAGACCAAATAAATGTTCAGGAGCCTTTAGCGCTTGTAAAGGTTCTTGGGTGTGTGTAATGCCAGCATTGGCATGCTACAAACAATATAAACACTCACCAGTTTGCTTGTTTCTGGTCTTTTAAGCACAAAACAGCAGTTTCTCACAGCTTAGAGACATCTAAAAGCTGAGAAGCATACCAGTAAGTATATGACAGTCCAAAAATAAATGTATTTAAAATTGTTTAATGCCCACCTGCAGCAGCTCTGAACTTCCTCAGTCACACACACCTGCTCTCCCAGGTAATGGGAGGAGTCATGTTTTTCTATGAAACTCAAATCCCGTGAAATCTCATGAGATTTCACACTTAGTCCCAAAACAGTGGACAAGATAAAAGCATAAAATTGAGGAAACAGAAGCACCAAAATTGACTGGGTTACATCAGCAAAACGCGTGGGGGACCTTCACGCTTTATCGGAACACCCAATGTTGACCAGATTTGCCCCAGATGGTCAAAGGTCACCCTGCGTCCAAACCCTGCATGTTTGCCAAAAGTCCCGACTCTAAATCCCAGAAGTCTGGACTTTGAACTGTCAACTTTTCCTCCTCCCCCAGTTCTGACTGCAGAACAGAGGCGTTTGAACGCGCTCTGCCCTGTGAGGGCCCTGAGCGTCTACATGGAAAGGACTGGCAGTTGGCGAAAAACAAACCAGCTGTTCATATGCTTTGCTAATCCTGCTGCAGGCAGGGCCCTGTCAAAATAGCGCCTCTTACATTGGGTGACTGAGGCCATAAAAAAGGCATACAGCAGTAAAGGTCAGCAGGTGCCCTCTGGGGTACATGCTCACTCAACTAGAGGCCTGGCCACTTCCTGGGCCTTATTCAGAGGTGTTCACAAATATCTGTGCAACGGCTAACTGGTCATCATCAAACACGTTTACAAAACACTACAGCCTAGATGTCACAGCACGTGACATAACTCAAGCTGTTCTCTCTACCACAGAGATTTGAACGGCTAGCGCCTGTGGTCTAAGGCAAAAAGTTATCATAAGCATGCATTTCCAGAGCATTTCCAGGGCGTGATTGAATTATGTTCCCATAGTCATTTTATTGCACTTCTGTGGACTGACTGAAAAGGGAACTGAAGGTTATGCACCATGCCCCATGTTCCCTGAAGGAAGGGAACAAGGTGCAACACATGGTTGCCCTTCCAATGCCCAAGCTCGGTGAAGTACGTATAGAGGACGTTCGTTGCGCGTCATTGGCCCTCATTCACGAACCGTTCGTACGCACAGATTTGTTCTTAAACTGTGCGTACGAGTGATTTAGGATCATTTGTGGCATTCAACAATGTTTTCGTATCCTAGGATTTTTTTCAGATACGAACAAAATTTACGTGTGGTCCAGACCTGTCGTATATTTTAGGAGCAGTCGGTCCGCTGTTATCCAGATGGATTTCCTTCACTAATAACTTCATATTTCGTTATTTAGAAAATATTTTGGGTTTAAAAAAATCACGCACCATAATTATTCTTGACAATAGGTTATTCTGTTTGAATTAGAATTATAATTTTAAGTTTAATTTGTCTGGTGTGTCGCGCAGGCTTCAGTGAGTCGTGCGCTCCCCTTGGTCATCAAAGCCCTCCTCATATTAACACCCAGCAGTGACATGCGGTCAGGGGCGGCAAGTGAGGCCACGCCTCCCCTGTCATCATGGAAAGAAAAAAATAATAATTGAAAAAATAAATGTAATTATTGTCTTTATCCTTTGATTTGTACTATAAACTTATTTTACTAAAAACTAAACCAGTTTTAAGTTGATTTTTATTCAAAATCGCCAATTTTTCTTATTTAGCGTTCAAATACTCAGCAGAGACCTGCGCAGAGCGACAGGGAGGCACGGACTGCTTCAATTCAGATTGCGCAATCACTCGCTGACGTGCTGCAGCTGTCAGCGATTTGGGAAGGCAGGAAAATTCCTGCCTCTTTTATGTCACTATTAAAATGTCCAAATACTTTTGCTATATAAACTACATTTCTATAGTTTAGCTGGTGAATATAATGTCTCGTGTTTTTGTCTAAAACTGTATCTGTGCGCTGAGCGATCTCATAGAACGGCTGTGAAGGTGTCAGGTTACACACACACACACACAGGCGAGCCTCTGGAGGCGGGGCTACTGAGCTCAGGGTTCTGCTCCTTCAGCCTTGCGCTGCAGGAGGAAAAGTGACAGCGCAAACAGAGCAAAAAGAGTAACTTTTCACAATCTACAAATATCTAGAACATTAAACATTTAACTAAAAGTTTTAGTATTTTGTTAACAATTTAGTTTTGATCATTTTTAAACATCAGCACAGAGTTTACATTTTTAACATGATTTCCCAACTCCCTGTATTGAAATAAACCGTCCCTTCAAACTAGTTCTACACCTTGGCTTTGCAAAAATGTCAGTTCCCTTTAGACTAGCAGCTTTCTCTGGGACAAAATACATTTGAACATTTGAGGGTTCTAACAAAATATTATAGTCCACCAAATCAGAAAACTTCAGTACTTTGAGTTGTTTGAATAATATATTAGATAGATGACATTAAGGCTTTCTTGTAATAATTCTCACAGCTCTTTTCTGTAAAATAAAAATAGATTTTGTTATAGTTTAATTTAATTTATAAGTAAAAGTAAGACTAAAATAATTTTTTCTCCAAATTAAATGTGCTTTTTTGTGTGCTACAGTTTGTATGTGTAAAGATTGCTGATATGAGATTTTAAACACAACCCGTTAACTGCTGCCAATCATATGGTGAATAAACTACTCTGTAGGGTTCATGTATTATAAAAGAAGAAAATAACGCTATCCAAAGTATCCAAAGCATTGAAGAAGCTATGGCAGACAGAAGCCAAAATGTGGAGAACATTTTTTGTCTGTTTTTTATTTTACATATGAAAGAAAACTGCACAGTGCCTCACCAGCCATGAACCTCACCGCACGTCACTGACACCCAGGTACATAAAATTCCCATACACCGCCGCAGAACAAGTACGTATTAAGACTGATCTTCATGCTATTGCTGGATTGCTGTGCTTGCCAAACACCATCGGAGCAATAGATTATTATATCTGATTCGAAATATAACCTGCAGAATGTGGTTGCGCGATGACCAGGAGGAGCGCGCATGACTCATTTGTGCTGCAAAACATGTTGGCATGCGTCTGCGCAGCGTGGCATTTATTGTCCATCCATCTCGCAGACTATTCCTTGACCACCTCCTGTCCGTGCTGCGGCGAGACGTTTGTTTGAAGCCATTTTCAGATCAAACCATTTATTCTTGATTTCTGATACTGTACGACCCACGGGACACACAACATATGCACTACAATTTCTACTTCCGCTCTCGGCAGAGCAAGTCGCATATCTTTTTGCTCCTACCCTCCCTAAGTTTTCCTCCTCCCTGCTTTCTTTTTGTCTCGTCCGTGACTCTTCAGCGCTCACTCGAACCAATTTGCGATGGATTTAATAAATTGGGCTGTTTCATCTATAGATAAGATTTTTTCCACGAAGCGGACCGGGCCAGGAGAAGCGGTCTGCCCCTCTGACACGCATGCTGTCGGATACATGATGGACTCGTGGGGACAGTGGCAACCCATGTGTTTGACCGTCTTGTCTGTCGAAGACGTGGAAGATTTGTGGATTATTGGGATATTGGTGGCAGCTGCTCTGTTTTTTGGCGTGAGCGGAGCTGTCTGTTACTGGAAGATCAGGAAGACTTCGGCGGCTATCGGCGCGCTGGCCAAACTTCCTGATCAGCAAGATTCTCTGATCCGGGCTGTGAGCTCCTCATCCCAGCTGTTGTACGAACTGAACCGCACGATGGGAGCGGCGGGAGACCACCGCGGACCTGCGGTGCGCTTTGGAACTCGTTTACAGCCGCCCGGCCTCAATCAGGGCACAGATGGGGGTTCGTAGCTTCGGAACCTCATATGATTCGGCGATTTTGGACCTGAACAGCACCTGGACTTGGAAGGCTGCAGTCAAAAAGAACACTGTGGCCTGGATTGAAGATAAACAATAACTATCTAATCTAGTTTCTGCACGACCTTGGAAAAAGAAGAAGGCTGTCTGCTGGAAACTATTCTCCTGGAGTGAAGCTGAGAGACCTTGCTGACCCCCCTCCCCCCTCCCCCCCAGAGGTCTCTGTGGGTGCGCTCGGAGGCGCCAAGCTTAACAACTGCTGAACTGTGTTATCTGAATGTTGCTCACAGACTCTTTTGATCTCCTTGCATGTCGTCAAAACTGCAACAATGTCTTGTCTAGTTATGCTTATTGCTGATAGAGTTTTTGGGACTTTATCATAGAGTGTCTTAAGGCAATCTTTGATAGATTCTTTTTTTGAATATCACAAATGATACCTATTGTGTTTTTCCCTTTTCCATATCTGTTTGACCTTCATCTGGAGAAGGATGAGAGCGGCCGCGCAGAAGAACATGTCATGTGTTTGAATATGCTGCAGCTTTACATTCTCCCCCTCTTCTGGACGACTGTGTATACATAATCACGCTGTATCGGTTAACTGGTGCAATGTTAATAAAAAAATCTCTTATCTCTCTCTCTTATCTCTTATCTCTCAATATTAATATGAAGTTAACTGTAGTTTCGAGACATTTTAAAATGCTTCTGTTCAAAAACACATCCGACACTTGCGGGGGGTGGGGGGTAGCGGTGCGCCACAGCTCTTCTGAATAAGTGAAACTATAATGTAACACAGTACACTAAAATTAAAGATATTTGACCATCCGACACTTGCGGGGGGTGGGGGGTGGGGGGTAGCGGTGCAGAGCAGAACTTCAATCTCCGAACGCGTGAAGTTCTTCTTTTTACTTCTTGATTTAGAATGAATGGACACTTCCTGCTGTCAAAAGGCAGGAAACGTGGCCTTATATGGTGTTTTGAGGGGTGGGAATTATGTAAATGACCTCTCCGCGAGCACGCGCAGGTGGATAGAAAAGGTGGGATTCATTATATGTGCGCACCGCATTTACACACGTTTCCTGAGAATAGAAGAGTTTGTTGAATCTGACGTGGCATGTTCGTACGAACGCTTCGTACGAACAAAAGTAGGAGAAATTTAGGATAAAAATACGAACATTTTCGTGAATGAGGGCCAAAGTCTTTTATGCAAAGAGGGTAGGGCCTCCTTGCTGACGCTAACGCACACCTGCCTTAAAAGGCGTGATTGTATTGCTTCAGGTGAACCACGCAGAGGTGCAATTCCCATAGTCATGTTGTTGCACCTTGTTCCCTTCCTTCAGGGAACATGGGTTATGGTGCATAACCCTCAGATTTCAGCACCCTGGACACGTCCAATGTGAGCTGTACCTACAAATCATGTGCTTCCGGTCTTTTTTTTTGGGTCTGGAAAATGAGCTGTGCAGTCAGTAACTCAAGCAGGCTGAGGCCCCGTTTACACGGCGCATATTTTGAGTGAAACCGCTCCTTTCTCTCTACATTTGTACTGATCATTTACACGAGACCAGTAGCCCCCCTCTTTGAATCCGATGGTTTTTGAACCCACGGCTCAGGGTGGAGGTTTTTCGCTGACCCCCCGTTGATAACGTACACATCTCCCGCTGAGCTTTTGTTTGAACACATGCGCGCAGCACGCACGCGCGGACAGCCTGCATTTCTAATAATGGCGTGGACTGGACATGCACCACTTTCTGAACTACAGCTGATGGAATATATTTTGAGTCTCATATTTCCATCCATCCATCCATCCATTTTCTTCCGCTTATCCGGGGTCGGGTCGCGGGGGTAGCAGCCTAAGTAGGGAGGCCCAGACTTCCCTCTCCCCAGCCACTTGGAGCAGCTCCTCTGGGGGAATCCCAAGGCGTTCCCAGGCCAGCCGAGAAACATAGTCCCTCCAGCGTATCCTGGGTCTTCCTCTGGGTCTCCTCCCGGTGGGACATGCCCGGAACACCTCACCAGGGAGGCGTCCAGGAGGCATCCTAACCAGATGCCCGAGCCACCTCAACTGGCTCCTCTCGATGTGGAGAAGCAGCGGCTCTACTCCGAGTCCCTCCCGGATGACTGAGCTTCTCACCCTATCTCTAAGGGAGAGTCCAGCCACCCTGCGGAGAAAACTCATTTCAGCCGCTTGTATCCGAGATCTTGTTCTTTCGGTCATAACCCAAAGCTCATGACCATAGATGAGGGTGGGAACGTAGATCGATCGGTAAATTGAGAGCTTTGCCTTTTGACTCAGCTCTCTCTTCACCACGACAGACCGGTACAGCGCCCGCTTCACTGCGGACGCTGCACCTATCCGCCTATCGATCTCACGCTCCAGTTTTCCCTCATTCGTGAACAAGATCCCGAGATACTTAAACTCCTCCACTTGGGGCAGGACCTCCTCCCCGACCCGGAGAGGGTCTCATATTTAATTAATCTAATTAATTGAATGAATCTACACCTGAATTACCTGCATCTGTGTTGAAAGAGAGACAGCTGGATCCAGTTGTCGCTGTTAACGAGGCAGGCGGACATTTCACGTGTCACGTTGCACTATAACATACAAAATGTGCTATATAATAACAGTTTAACAATAATAAACAGTATTTATGTTAGCGTGGGAGATATATAAATTTATCTGAGTTAAATGAAGCTATCTGGACTCATTACATTATCCCTAACATGATGCATGTTGAAAATGAAGACACCAGCTCGGTGTCTGCACTGGTGAAGGTAAATGTCAGTGTGGTTATTGTTTGATTTTGTTGTTAATTTTTGCTTGTTTGTTTTTGTTTTAATTTGATCTTGTTTGTCTCTTTCTTTTGACTTCTCTATATCATTTGTTAGCACGCAGGCACAAGGGCAGATATACACCCATGCCAGTTCACACATGTACCTCATAAAGAAACACAACCATGATGTCTATTCTAGAACAACACTTAGATTATATCTTAATGATAAATAGTCAACCCTCAAGGATTATGTTTGTACCTGTTTTTTATCCCATTTTATTTTTATATATTTGTTATAATGGATGTGGTTTATCTATATTCTCACAAACACAAGTATGAGCACTTTAAGATTTGTCACGTGGAATATTAATGGAGCCGGTAGCCAACATAAAAAATATAGAATCTTTGACAAGATTAAAAGATTAAAGGCAGATGTGTTACTCCAAGAAATTCATAAATTACCATCAACTGTGGATGAGCTAAAATCTGCTGTTTCCTGATGTATTTTCAGCCTGCTATAACTCGAGACAAAGGGAGATGGCAATACTAATACATAAAAATGTTAACTTCACAATATTAGACACAATTATAGATCCTCACGGTAGATATACAATGTTAAAATTATCCATACTCAGTCAAAAATATTGTATTGTTAATGTATATGGGCCAAATGTGGACGACACCGTTTTTTTCCATGATCTCTTTTCTATTCTATCAAATCAAATGGACTACGCTATCGTAATGGGAGGTGACCTTAATTTGGTTTTAGATGATAAAATTGACAGGCTAAATACAGTGGGAGATCAACGAGGCTGGCAATCCATAAATATAATTAAACAGTACATGAGTGATTATGGACTTTGCGATGCATAGCATTCTTTTCACCCTGATAGCAGAGAATATTCTTTCTCCTCACATGTGTATAAATCTTATTCTCGTCTGGATTATTTCATAGTAAGCAATTCATTACTGAAAAACATTTCAGACACTAAGATACACCCAATTGTTGATAGCGATCATTCACCAGTTACACTAAATTTAGTTAATAATAAAGAAAACCGAAAAAATATAAACTGGAGATTAAATACCTCACTGCTAAAAGACGAATAATTTATACAATATGTTAAAAATGAATGGACGCTGTATTTGGAGTTTAATGACTTGCCAGGAACATCAGCATGTACACTCTGGGAGGCTGGGAAGACAGTTATGAGAGGAAAAATAATATCCTATTCAACAAATAAAAAGAAAAAAGAAAATAAACGTATTGAGGAATTAGAGAAATCCATAAAAATACTAGAAAGTATACAAGGAGAGGATATACAGAAAAAACTACGCAAGACAAAATTAGAATAAATGAATTTATTGATAAAAAGAACAAATTCTTAGTTCTTAGTTTGCGGACGACACCACCCTCATCGGGCTCATCTCGGATGATGATGAGTCTGCGTACAGGAGAGAGGTGGGCCGGCTGGTGACCTGGTGCAGCAACAACAACCTGGAGCTCAACGCCCAGAAGACAGTGGAGATGATTGTGGACTTCAGGAAAGACAGAGCCCCTCTGCCCCCCATCACCTTTAACAACACCCCCATCATCATTGGGGACTGCTACCGGTTCCTCGGCACCACCATCACCCAGGACCTCAAGTGGGAGCCAACCATCAGCTCCCTCATCAAAAAGGCTCAGCAGAGGATGTACTTCCTGCGACAGCTGAGGAAGGCCAAGCTGCCGGCCAAGCTGATGGTGCAGTTCTACACGGCCATCATCGAGTCCATTCTCAGCGCGTCCATCACAGTGTGGTACGCAGGGGCCACTGTCAGGGACAGACACAGACTGCAGCGCATTGTGCGCTCTGCTGAGAAGGTAATCGGCTGTAGTCTCCCATCTCTCCATGACCTGTACGTCTCCAGGACTGTGAGGCGAGCAGGTCGGATCACAGCTGACCCTTCTCACCCTGCATACGGTCTGTTCGAACCACTCCCCTCAGGCAGGAGGCTTCGGTCAATTGGGACCAGAACCTCCCGCCATAAAAACAGTTTCTTCCCCTCTGCTGTCAGACTCTTGAACACTCATAACCATGCTACCTCATAACTTGCCTTGGTCGCTGTATTTTGTATTTGTTCTTTGTATTTTGATTGGGAATCACTGTATCACTGTATTTTGATTGCACCACTCTAATTGCGCTGTTTCTTAGTAGTTTTTGTTCACTGAATATTGTATTGATTGTATTGATGTTTTATGGTTTATGTTTTTTGTGTCTTATGTTTTTATATTTTATGCACCGTTATGCCGAAGCAAATTCCTAGTCTGTGAATCCTGTTCATTGACAATGGCGATAATAAACTGAATCTGAATCTGAATCTGAATCTGAAATTCTTAGTAGAAAGGCTTCGATTAGAACTTTTTGAACACAGTAATAAACCAGGGAGCTTTTTAGCAAACCAACTCAAATTAAACAAAGAAAAAAAAACTCTATATACGGTATTTAAGACACAAATGGAAATATAACTTATGATGAGGGAAAAGTAAACAGTGTTTTTAGAGATTTTTACAAAACTCTATACACTCCACAAATGAATCCAACAGATGAGGATATCAATCAATTATTGGATAGAGTAACACTTCCAAAATTAAACAGTAGTCAATCATCAGACCTAGACTCACCATTAACATCAGCAGAACTCCATGAAGCCATAAAAAAGCCAAATAAAAAATCTCCTTGACCAGATGGTTATCCAGCTGAATTTTATAAAGAATTTTGGAATATATTGGATCCAATATTTTACAGAATGCTATTAGAGTCAGAAGAAAACGGCAGGCTTCTAACACATATGAACTCAGCCAACATTAGTCTCCTTTTAAAATCAGGCAAGGACCCAGTATTGCCTACCAGTTATCGTCCCATTTCTCTTATTAATGTCAATGTTAAGATAATTTGTAAAGCCCTCTCTAAATGATTAGAGAGGATAACTCCTTTCATTATGGAAGACATAAGACGGAAGACGTGGGCAGCACGGTGGCACAACTGGTAGAGTTGCTGCCTCTCAGCGAGAAGGCCGCCGGTTCAAATCCCGGTCCGGGGGCCTTTCTGGGTGGAGTTTGCATGTTCTCCCCGTGCATGCGTGGGTTTCCTCCGGGTACTCCGGTTTCCTCCCACAGACCAAAAAACATGCATGTTAGGCTGATTGGTGACTCTAAATTGACCCTAGGTGTGAGTGAGAGAGTGGATGGTTGTTTGGTGTGAGTGAGACAGGTCCCTCTTGTAAATGAGTCCCCGTGACTCAACGAGGCTAGCCTGTATAAATAAAGGTTGAATGAATGAATCCAGATCAAACTGGATTTATAAAAGGAAGGCACTCCACTACAAACACTCGCAGATTATATAATTTAATAGAGTATTCATATAGTAAAAATATTGAAACAGCCATTTTATCTTTAAACGCAGAAAAGGCATTGGATAGAGTAAATTGGAATTTTTTATATGCTACCTTGATTAAATTTGGATTTGGAAACTATTTTATTAATTGGTTAAAAATATTATATAACTCACTAAAAGCATGTGTCAGGACAAATAATCAAATATCTTCATGCTTTTGTTTAGAGAGGGGCACAAGACAGGGATGCCCACTTTCACCAGCATTATTTGCTATGTTTATTGAACCTTTAGCAGCAGCAATAAGGCAAACTGCTGACATTAAAGGCATACAGTGTAAAAATATAGAACACAAAATTAGTCTTTATGCTGACGATGTTTTACTCTTTCTTCAAAACTCAGAAAACTCTATATCTAATGTTATCGAATTAATAAACTCATTCTCACAAGTTTCTGATTATTCTATAAATTGGTCAAAATCTACAGCTCTTCCAATAAATTGTGTGTTTAATACTTCTTTAAATGGAAAACTACAATCAGGTAACATTACATACTTGGGTATTAAAATTTCTCATAGATTAGAAGACTTGATAAAATTAAATCATATACCACTTTTAAAGAAAATTGAAGATAATCTTACTAGATAGAAATCTCTACCCATTTCACTTATGGGAAGAGTTGCCTCAGTAAAAATGATGGTCCTGCCGAGAATAAATTATTTATTCTCAATGATTCCAAATAAACCTTCAAATGAATGGTTTAAGTCCTTGGATTCTTTCATATCTAAATTCCTTTGGAAAAATAAAACTCCACGTATTAGCTTAAAAACACTACAGAAATCTAAAGAAACTGGAGGATTAGAACTCCCAAACTTTTATCACTACTATTTAGCAAATAGGTTAGAATATATTTCAAAGTGGCTAAATCCAAATGCACTAGATTTTACTTGGTTAGACATAGAGCAAACTTTATGTAATAATATTAGGGTTTCAGATCTGCCATTTATTAGTAGAAATATAAAAAAACACGTCTGCTTTAAAAGTATCAGTATTAGCTCATCTCTGACAGCATGGTAGGAGTATCTGAAAATGACAAAGTCTTCACTACTCCCATGCAGACAAACACCGATCTGGAACAATCCTGACATACAGAAAGAAAATAATATGTTAAATTTCTCAGGTTGGAGAACTAAGGGAATTGAACGTCTGGAACACATATTTGATGGTGTAGACTTTATTTCATTTAATGAATTAATAATACAATATGGCATTGATAACAAATACTTCTTAGAATATCAACAAATTAAGTCTATTGTAAAAAAGAAATTTAAGCTTAATAGAGAATTGTTAGAGACATCAGCATGTGTGTCAAAATTCATTAATCTTAAACAACCCAAATTGTTATCTAAAATATACAAGAAATTGACGAAAATCGATGACTCCATAATGCTTCCTGTTGCAAAATGGGAGACAGATTTATCAGTCAACTTTGACCAAAACACCTGGTCTCAAGTATGTTTAAAAACATTTAAATTGTCTAGAATCTCCAATTTACAATTAATACAGTACTGTATAAGGTTCTCTATAGAGTACATTATACAGGTCAGCGAATGTTTAAGATGGGTTTTACACATCTAATAACTGCTCACAGTGATCACAGTGATTATATTCACGCACTCTGGTTCTGTCCACCCATTCAGAGGTTCTGGGTACAGGTATGTGAAGACTTGTCTAAATGTTTGAAATGTAATATCCCACTCTCCATCTGTTTGCTTATTGGGTATCTTTGAAGATGTTATACTAGAAAAAAATACATCCTATGTGCTTTTCACTGCCTTATGCATCGCAAAGAAAACCATACTCCTGAAATGGAAAAATAAAAATAATCTTAGCATTAAAGCCCCACTGACATGATTTTTTAATTTTCATAAAATTGCTCAAAATATATATCTTTTATCATTTAAATATGTTCATTTTTGCAAACAAAATGCTAAATCACTTTAATTTTGCTTTAAAAGTGATTTTGAACTTCAAGCCGTGTTTAATCATGGGAAATCCAATTACACACGAACGCACCATCTGTGACGTAACACTGGGCAGAGGGCTCTGGTCTCTTTAATAGCGGACCATTTAAAACCCGACGAATTTAGCAATCTATGTGAAGATTTGAGCTATTTGTCTTCATTTTGGGAAGCAGAAAATAGTTTGGGTGATGGAACAAGAAACAACAGGATCTAATTTAGGTCTGATGCTGTATCAGACTTACCTTCATGTCGAGCTGCTCATACCTGCGCACTGTGACAAGCCCAGAGCTCTGCCCGGTGTGACATCACAGATGGTGCGTTCGGGTGTAATCAGATTTCCCATGATTAAACATAGCTTGAAGTTCAAAATCACTTTTAAAGCCAAATTAAAGTGATTTATCATTTTGTTTGCATAAAGAAACATATTGTGGTGTAGTGGTAATGGCAGTCGTCCCCCGATCGGAAGGTTGGAGGTTCGAATTCCGGTTCCCTACACCATGTGTTGTTGTGTCCCTGGGCAAGACACTTAACCCCGAGTTGCTCCCGGTAGGACTGGAAGGCGCCTTGCATGGCAGTCGCCGCTACCAGTGTATGAATGTGTGTATGAATGGGTGGATGGCTGGTATTGTAAAGTGCTTTGGGGCTCCTCACAGGGGGCTGGAAAGCGCTATATAAATAAGCTCCATTTACCATTTACCATTTAAATGATAAAATATATATATATTTTGAGCAATTTTATGAATAGTAAAAAAATCATGTCGGTGGACCTTTAATCAGTATAAAAATCTTCTGTTAGATCATATTAGTCTTGAAACAGCATCTGCCGACACATCGGATCAATCTATCGGGCATTCTTTGATTGGCTCCGTTACGTAGTGAGGGTAGGGGTTCTGGGATCTGGCTTTGTAAGGTATTGGGGCTGGTGTGGGGGGAGGTTGGGGTTTGGGGCGCCGGGGGGTTGGGGCTGTTTGGGCGGGGAGGACCCTGCCTTCAACCTGGGGAGGACCGGGGGTTCTGGGGGATGTCTGCTGGGGGCGGCATGCGGGCCCTCGGGTGGTCGGTGGCGGCGGTCATGGGTCGCCGGTCGGTGACCCGGCTGTGCTGGGGTGGTTTCGGGGTGGGCGCCGGGAGCTAGGGATTCTGGGGGCGTGTCGTCCCCGGGCTTGGGCCTGGTGGGGGTCGGGGATCTTGGGCTCTGGCAGGCGGGTCGCCGGGCTATGGGCTGGCTCCCGCTCTGGTGCCCGGCTCTGGCCGGGGGGCCCTCGGCTCGCTGGTGGGTTGGGGGTTCATGTGCTAGGGGGTTGGGTGTCTGGGAGCGTGACTGGTGGCCCATGGGAGGGGGTAGGTTGACCCAGCCTAGGTGTCTAGTGTGTTATGTGTTCTGAAAGTTGTTAGTATGAAGAGTAAGTGTGGTATTTCTTATGGGGTGGGGACTGAGTGGATGTCCTTGATGATGGTCTGGGACTATGCATGGCCGGTGTGCTGGCCCTTTCTTTGGTGGGGGCCAGCTCCCGGTGCTTCCTGGCTCTGTCGGCAGTTAGGTGGGCGCTCTTGGCCGTGTTGTCCATGTGGGATTTTGTGTCCTCTTGGGCGTGGAACTGACTGCGGTTCGTAGGGGTCTTGGCGGCCCTGGTGGATGTGGGCTGTTGGTTCTGCTGTTGGCGGCCCTCGTGGCCGTGTCCCTCTCTGGTCTAGAGCTCAATGGCCTGGCGGTCGGAGAGGTGTTTTTTGCCTCGCTCCTTGGGTGGACCTTGGCGAACTGGGGGGGGTATGTAGGGTCAGCGGGGGAGCTGACTCGCTGCGGGAGCATTGTTCCTGCAGATATTTTCTCCCCATCCCTCACCACGCACCTCCGCCCTCTTCATCTCAAATTAATACATGTAGGGATTTTGAGACTTGGGTGTGCTGCAACGTTTTTACATCTCTGTTGTTCAGAACCACCTGGGACTCAATTTTATTATACATCTTAGACATTCACTCATAAACATCCTCATAAAATTAACATATGGGAATTTGGGGTGAGCACTACCTGGTGGTGAGTTGGCTCTGATGGTGGGGGAGGATGCCAGTCAGACCTGGCAGACCCAAACGTATTGTGAGGGTCTGCTGGGAACGTCTGGCAGAGTCTCCCGTAAGACGGAGCTTTAACTCCCACCTCCGGGAGAGCTTTGAACACGTTCCGAGGGAGGCGGGGGACATTGAGCCCGAGTGGGCCATGTTCCGCGCCTCTATTGTCGAGGTAGCTTATCGGAGTTGTGGCCGCAAGGTTGTTGGTGCCTGTCGTGGTGGCAATCCTCGAACCCGGTGGTGGACGCCAGCGGTGAGGGATGCTGTCAAGCTGAAGAAGGAGTCCTATTGGGCCTTTTTGGCCTGTGGGACCCCGGAAGCAGCAGATAGGTACCGGCAGTCCAAGCGGCATGCGGCTCGGGTGGTTGCTGAGGCAAAAACTCGGGCGTGGGAGGAGTTCGGAGAGGCCATGGAGAATGACTTCCGTACGGCTTCGAGGCGATTCTGGTCCACCATCCGGCGTCTCAGGGGGGGAAAGCGGTACGCGACCAACACCATTTATGGTGGGGATGGCGTGCTGTTGACCTCAACTCGGGATGTTGTGAGTCGGTGGGCGGAATACTTCGAAGACCTCCTCAATCCTACTGGCACGTCTTCCACTGAGGAAGCGGAGCCTGGGGACTTTGGGTCGGGCTCTCCAATCTCTGGTGCTGAGGTCGCCGAGGTGGTTAAAAAGCTCCGCGGTGGCAGGGCTCCGGGGGTGGATGAGATTCGTCCTGAGTTCCTTAGGGCTCTGGATGTTGTGGGGTTGTGTTGGCTTACGCGACTCTGCAATATCGCGTGGACATCGGGGGCAGTTCCCTTGGATTGGCAGACTGGGGTGGTGGTTCCCCTATTCAAAAAGGGGGACCGTAGGGTGTGTTCCAACTATAGGGGGATCACACTCTTAAGCCTCCCTGGTAAGGTCTATTCAGGGGTTCTGGAGAGGAGGGTCCGTCGGATAGTCGAACCTCGGATTCAGGAGGAGCAGTGTGGTTTTCGTCCTGGTCGTGGAACACTAGACCAGCTCTACACCCTCAGCAGGGTCCTGGAGGGTGCGTGGGAGTTTGCCCAACCAGTTTACATGTGCTTTGTGGACTTGGAAAAGGCATTCGACCGCGTCCCTCGGGGGGTTCTGTGGGGGGTACTCCGGGAGTATGGGGTACCAGGCCCTTTGATATGGGCTGTTAGGTCCCTGTACGACCGGTGTCAGAGCTTGGTCCGCATCGCTGGCAGTAAGTCGGGCTCGTTTCCTGTGAGAGTTGGACTCCGCCAAGGTTGCCCTTTGTCACCGATTCTGTTCATAACTTTTATGGACAGAATTTCTAGGCGCAGCCAAGGTGTTGAGAGGATCCGGTTTGGTGGCCTTAGAATCTCTTCTCTGTTTTTTGCAGATGATGTGGTCCTATTGGCTTCATCAGTTCGTGATCTACAGCTTTCGCTGGAGCGGTTTGCAGCTGAATGTGATGCGGCCGGGATGAGGATCAGTTCCTCCAAATCCGAGGCCATGGTCTTGAGCCGGAAAAGGGTAGCATGCCTTCTCCAGGTCGGGGAGGAGGTCCTGCCCCAAGTGGAGGAGTTTAAGTATCTCGGGGTCTTGTTCACGAATGAGGGAAAACTGGAGCGTGAGATCGATAGGCGGATAGGTGCAGCGTCCGCAGTGAAGCGGGCGCTGTACCGGTCTGTCGTGGTGAAGAGAGAGCTGAGTCAAAAGGCAAAGCTCTCAATTTACCGATCGATCTATGTTCCTACCCTCATCTATGGTCATGAGCTCTGGGTTATGACCGAAAGAACGAGATCTCGGATACAAGCGGCTGAAATGAGTTTTCTCCGCAGGGTGTCTGGACTCTCCCTTAGAGATAGGGTGAGAAGCTCAGTCATCCGGGAGGGACTCGGAGTAGAGCCGCTGCTTCTCCACATCGAGAGGAGCCAGTTGAGGTGGCTCGGGCATCTGGTTAGGATGCCTCCTGGACGCCTCCCTGGTGAGGTGTTCCGGGCATGTCCCACCGGGAGGAGACCCAGAGGAAGACCCAGGACACGCTGGAGGGACTATGTTTCTCGGCTGGCCTGGGAACGCCTTGGGATTCCCCCAGAGGAGCTGCTCCAAGTGGCTGGGGAGAGGGAAGTCTGGGCCTCCCTACTTAGGCTGCTACCCCCGCGACCCGACCCCGGATAAGCGGAAGAAAATGGATGGATGGATGGATGGATGGATGGGTGAGCACTATGGTTATGGGTGGCGGGATGACATCACTCTCGTCCCCCTATGCTCACTCACAGTTATGCATTTAGACAGTAAGGGCCTGGGTTAGAGCTGGAGTGGAGGGGAAACTGGCATAATGCCAGCCTTTGCTCCTTCTCTTTCCCGTTTTAAGTGCATTTTACAACAACACAAGCAAACAGCACATTTGGGGATGGGGATGTCTGTGTCGGGGTCTAGATTTGTTAATTTTAATCGTATTTATTTATTTACATAGGTATGTATATATATATATATATATATATATATATATATATATATATGTAAGTATATATTTTTTTTCTCTCACCCCCTTTCATTCAACCTTTATTTAGTCAGGTAAATCTTATTGAGCCTCATGGCTCATTTACGAAAGCGACCTGCTAAAACTAAAGAACGATGAACAGCAATGGTAGAATTTCCTTTAAACAATAAACAATAGAAAACAAAGAGAGAAAAAAACAAAAGAGAGAAATACATTTTATTTTTATTTTTAACAAAGTATCAAAAAACTAGCAAAACATTATAAGGTAGACGTATAAAATCAAAGACAGGAACAAATCTGCATTGGTTTTTGCCAGGATTCAAACAGATTCTGAAAACCATTTAGAGAAGTCACGGTCGAGAGCTTCAGATCTTTTTGTAAGATATTCCATGAAGCAGGAGCGGTTACCTGGCAGACATTCTGGGGGTGGGCCGTTGGGGGTTGGCCTGGACTATGGGAGGGTTCGGGGCCTGAGGATTTGCCATGGACGGGGCTGGCATTGCAGTCTCCCTGGGGTTGCTTGGGCTCGGGTGTCCTGTCCTGTCGGCAGGGCGAGGATTGGGCCGAATCTTGGATGTCGGCTACTCTCCACCCCAGAATGAATGGGCCTACCTCCTGGGCTTGGGTATGGGCTGCCCCATGTAGGGGGCAGGTACATGTCTTGGACCTAGGGGGTATAGAGTGTGCATCAGGATTATGAATGGAATGTGTCGTTATTGTTTGTCTTTGTGTGAGTGAGGATGAGGGTTGTTCTGAGTGAGTGTGTCTGTGTTTGAATGTCTAATTGTCAGGCTGGGACTTAGACTGCCCCCTCTCTGTTACATCTGAGGCTACTTGGTGTTGCGCTCCTACCACTTGGCCCCCGGGTGGGTGTCCCTTTGCCTGCGGGCGTGCTGGGGGCCCTTGCTGTCGCTTTCAGGGGTTGGGCGCTTGGGTGTGTGTCAGCTCAGCCTGGTGGCTGCCTGGTGGGGCTCGGGTCCTCTGGTCCTATCGGGTCGGGCCTGAGGGATGGGCATCCCCGGAGCCCGGGCCTCGGTGACCGTGCCTGGGGCTACGTCAGTGCAGCGGGCTCTTGCAGCGGGCTCCGGCGGGGACCTGTGAGTTTGTCGCTGTTGGTCCCCGGGGGTTATTGAGTGTAGTCGCTGGTGGGGCTCTTCCGGTTCTCCCCTTTGGTCGGATCTGGGGAGTGGGTGAGTGGCTCGTCCTGTTCGGGTGGCCCTTGGGACTCTGGGCTCGGGGTCCTTCTTGGGGTCTTGGGCTATGATCGTCCCTTCGTCTGCCTCGGGCCTTGTGGGGGCGGATCTCTGATGCTTCACGGTCGCTACTGAATGTTCTATTCGAGGAACCTTATTCACATTCACTTATGCATGCTCACAACCACACACAAATGGATGCAGGGATGTATATGTAGATATCATGTGCGGATATGTGGATGGGTATGTGACTGGATATGAATGTATATATATGTATACTGTGTGTATATTTGTAGGTATGGGTATGTTTATTTATGGAAATCTACTGCAAGGTCATGAATATTATTAGTCTTTATGCATGTGTGTTTCGTTGCTGTGTTCTGTCATGTACTTTGCAGGATTGCAGATGGAGGTTGGGTGTGTTTGCCTTGTGCTTTTTTGTGGATAATTGTTGTGTTTTGTTGTCTTACTTTCTATCTTTCCTTTCTCTCTATTAAAAAAGTAAAATCAAAAAATCAAAAATAAACAAAACCAAAAAAAATTCATATCGGTGTGAGAGGATGGGGGGGGGGGGAGAAAAAGAAAATGAAGACACCAGGTTGATTTTTTATTTATTTATTTATTCAAAACCACAAACTGTATGTCACAAACACTGATAATTAAATTGAACACTTTTAAAAACACGTTAACCGAACTGTTATGAACTGGACTCTTGTGTTTTCATCCTAGTGGACATTGGACCCACATCCGAACCGGTCCGCTTCGTGGAACGACAGCTTCAACCTCACAGGAAAAAAAATAAATATAAAACCTCAGTTGGTTGTTCTGTGATCGAAGTAAACACAAGGAAACATTATTAAGAACATTGTTTACCTTGTAGCGCTACTGTAAATCAGCTGATTCTCATGGATTAAAGTCAGACATTGTCACTCGGTTCCGGTCCGCTCAGCAACTGGTGTGCAGCTTGTTAGATGAAGCGGTCCCATTTGGTGTAAAATCTGTCGGGTGATTCTCTGAATTCGGTGCATTTTGGGTTCTCAGGTTACAGAAAAATAAACCACAGAAAATTGTGTTTCTGAACATTGCAACTTCTGAAGAACTAATTGAACCTCTGACAAAAGATATTTTACTACCTTATAAATGAAATCCCAAACATTATTGGTTATTTCTTTGTTCCTTAAGTTGTTTTAAATTCCACCCCGTAACGGAACAATTAGATTCCTGGATGAGTATGACTCTAAAACATAATCAAACTAATTATTTCAGTTCCTTTGTTGTCACCTGTCCCTTGTGTAAACTAACTTATTGCAAGTAAATTTTATTTTATTCTAAATAATAATAATTTGACTGTCAAGAGGAATATGGCAACGTAATGTACAAACAGTCTTCATAAATCTTGAAAATACACTTTAGCATGAACATTAGATCAGGCTTTTTTATGTTTTCTACTTGTCCTCTAAACTTTGCATATAGTACAATCAACATTAGTCCAATATTTGTTATTACTATCAAAAATGCATAACATCATATAAAGTAACAGGGTTGAACACAGTGTAACAGGGTTGAATAAATGACAACATTTAATCAAGTTAAAACTGACTTTAATTCATTAAAACAAACAAGAGGAAAGAAACAGAACACTAGATATGTAATATTTAACATTGTTTAAAAATAACATCACATTTAGATTGAACAGATGTCTTGAAAAAAAAGTACATTGTTGTCAGCTCTTAAACATCGGAAATGAGCATGAGTACCGTATTTTCCGGTGTATAGGTTGCACCTTTTTATGTTTTTTTCCAAGGCCTGCGACCTATACTCAGGTGCGACCTATATATGGCTTGTTATCACTTTCGGTGAAACAAATGTTTAAATCCAGCTCATTTCACAATTACGTTCATTTATTAAGGAAAAGTTCAGCTCAGACATATATTTGCTATAATTTTTATCAAACAAATAATTGTTTTTAAGTGTTAATCTTCTTAAAAGAGAGCGAGTCCTTCCAAAATCATTTTTCTTTTTATTTGAGAGGTCTCCTCCGTCGCGTCACTTTCGCTGGCTAGCCTGCTACGAATTAGCAGAGGTAGCGGTGTGACGCAGTTAGCGCCGTCGAGCGAAGCAGTCTGCGGAAAGAGGAGAAGAAAAAACTTCGGGGTTAGGGAAAAATGTGCCGGACTAGCTTTCGCTAGCCCAGCAGTATGCAAGAATAATTCTCTTTACGCCCTGTGTAGGGAGCAAGCTCAACTATGGTCGAGCGATGAAGCAACAGAGAAGTCCCGCGAAGAAAAAGTTCAGGTTTAAGCGAGGTGAAGGGCAATAAGAGAACGATGGATGGGTGTCAGCGCCTTAAATACCCAGAGGGCGGGGTCTCTGGCGTGACGCTGACGCCCCTGCCGTAAAGGCGTGATTGTATTCCTTCAGGTAATCGCACAGGGGTGCAATTCCCATAGCATTTATGTTGCACCGAGTGACATGACTGATAAGGGAACTTCTCAGGCGTCTTGAGATAAGACGGCCTATCAAGGCCAGTCAGGGAGCCGAATGTCAGATAAACACAATTGTTTTGGGAACAGACAGAACTTTAATGACATCTACCTTCAGTCTGTGTCGGTCCACTCGCTTCTGAAATGTCCAAATTAAAATGACCATACCAATGGAATGTGCCTGAGAAAATCCCAGAGATCTAATCCATTCAGCCAAAAGTCTGGGTTTTCGAGACAGGAACCAAGCCATCATGTAAGGCAGGCAGCCTGAGCAGATACAGATTTGCTGCTGACGTCTTCCTTTTGTGTTGATAGACCAGGAACCAGCCAAATCAAAAAAGCAGTTGTCATAAATCCAATTAAATATGTGTCCTTAAGATCCACAGATGACAGCAGAGATAGACACGTAATCAAGTCTTCCAAGTCGATGAGATATCCAGCTGTATGCATGCCAACAGGGCAAATTGACTCACCTATAGCCTGTCTTCTCTTTAAATAAATGTTATCAGTTGTGTTGAGGGACCAACTGACCAAATTGAAGTCCATCATTATGATTCGAAAGAATTGTAGAAGAGAGGCTCTCAGACAGTTTCACAGACAAGACAAAGCAAAAGCAAAGCGGAGACCGAGAGGATAAGTCCGCCCTTGAGAAGAGCAAGTGTTGAATGATACAATGCAAAAACAGCTGGACTTTATTTGTAACAGAAGACGTTTCGCTCTTCATCTGAGGAGCTTTCTCAATTCAAAGAGTAGAGTGTGGGGATCAGGTTTTAAAAGCTGAGATAAGATACACACATACTGTACCTATGTAGATTGACAAATCACACATCACACCTTAAACAGTAGGGGGTTTCTTAAGGTCTTTGTTAGTCTAATTCACAGATGAGGCTCCTCTGTTCCCATCAGCTGTGAAAATTGTCTGGGAATCAGTCCTAAAGCTGCATTATACGTTTTTGAAAGTTGGAAGCTGAGATCTCCCCCTCTGTTAAAAGAAGGTTTTTCTCTCTTAACATAAACAGCTTCCTTCACCCCTCTCTCAAACCATATGTGTTCTCGGTCCAAAATGTGCACATTCTGGTCCTCAAATGAGTGTCCCGTGTCCGTGAGGTGGAGGTGAACAGCTGAATTTTGTCCAGAGGCGGTGGCTATCCTGTGTTGAGACATTCGTTTGTGAAGAGGCTGTTTAGTTTCTCCAATGTAGAGGTCTGAACAGTCCTCGCTGCATTGAACTACATTCACTACACCACTCTGTTTGTGTGTGGGTGTTTTGTCCTCAGGGTGGACCAGCCTCTGTCTGAGAGTCCTGCTGGGTTTGAAATGTACTGGCATGGGCCAAGATGGTGTAGAGGCAGGGCAGCTGGTTTGGGACCCGAAAGTCCCAGGTTTTATCCCCGGTCACTGCATACCTTGTGGTATCTCTGGGAAGCACACC
>JBBPBX010005666.1:23155-71191 GCA_038048925.1 Garcialebias charrua | reverse complement strand
TGTCTTGTCTGCCAATTGCACTAACATATTTGCGCATGCGGAGACGAGCTAAGCATAACCTCAGCCCATTTGAAATCCTTTTTGCGGCTCCACCCAACATGGGTGTGGGACCAATCTCAACTAGTGATCTAAAACATTGTGATCACGACATGCTGACATATTGCATTAATCTGACTAACCACCTCAAATCCATCAGAGAGCAAGTCCAGGGAGGGCTACCCAGCCCAACTCAGGTAAAGTTACACAACATAACTCCTGGAGACTTTGTTATGGTTAAATCTTTCAGGAGGAAACACTGGAACTCGCCCAGGTGGACCGGACCCTACCAGGTGTTGCTCGTGACCCACACGGCCGTGAAAGTCGCTGAGAGAGCTACTTGGATCCACGCCGCCCACTGCAAGCTGTTCCGAGGTACCAGGTCACCAACAGAGGACCCACTGGCAGGAGAACGAGTTTAACCATCCCAGAGGAACAGTGCGCCAGAGCCTTAGAGGCTGGGTGCCAACAAGGGTGCAGCAAGTATCGGAATCTGCACGATTTGATACCACCGAGGGATCTACGCGCTCAGGAGACACTGCTTTAGAAGAACTCCTGACAACGACAGAAAAGATAAGACAATGCTCGATACACGCATCCCACGCACAACTTTAAAACAAACTGTTTCACCTAGAACATCCACTGGGATGCCCCCGCTGTTGGCCGGAGTTCCATCATACCTGTGCCGGGTACCACACCCCCCTCGCCGGAGAAGACGTCACAGGCGTCGAGGTAAACGCGGTGGGCTCTTGGTGAAGCTGAGGACCGTTTTGGCAAGTTCGCCGGGAGTATTCCTGTCCCAGATTGGATCATTTCCTGGTCTGCATGCTTCGCGGCGCTCCTTGGACCCGATTGATTCCTGGCTGGTACCTGTTGTCGACTCGGATCAACATTTCCTTCCTCCACGTCTCACTCCTCCACATCTGCGCTGGCGAAGTGCTGACCTTGGAAATCTGCAACACTTTGCTCGGATTAATTCTCCTGCTGCATCGTCAGAACCAGTTCCTATCCGGATGGGTCTGGTAAACGCCAGAAAAAGAGCATTCAGCTTCGCCGTCCCCTCAGCCTGGAACAACTTACAGAAAGATCTGAAACTATCAACATTCATCTCTCCTGGATCCTTTATGTCAACCGTAGTAGAAAATGTCATCAAGAAACTTGACCATTGCAGATGTTTCTAACCACTACTTATCCAATATACATGTCATTGTTGTTTTTTTTGTCTGCTTGTTTTGTATATAATGTATATAGAAATCTGTCATATCCTGTTGGTTTTGAACTGTCAACATCTGTTTACTGTGATTGTAGTTTTCTTTATTTTCTTTTTGATAAGTGCAAATGCCTATTGCCAATGTGACGTGTGCTGCTGACCACTTGACCAGGTCACCCTTGTAAAAGAGATCTCGATCTCAATGGGCTCTACCTGGTTAAATAAAGGTGATTGATTGATTGATTGATTGAAACGCGAGATCTGTTGCAAACAAAACTTTTATTCTGAAGGATTTTTTTTCGTCTCAGGGTTTGGACTTTCTCTCCGTGACGGAATCTTGGATTTCTTCTGGTGAGTCCAGTGTTTTCTCAGAACTTTTACCCCATGGTTGCTCATATTTTAATACTCCAAGGCTCTCGGGCCGTGGAGGAGGTTTAGCTGTCATTTATAAATCTTGTTTTGACTGTAAGCAGTTGTCCCCCCCGACTGCTTTTTCTTCGTTTGAACTGAGCATGTTTGAGCTCGGCTGCACTCCTCCACTTTTGTGCGCAGTCATTTATAGGGCTCCCAAGTACAATAAGGATTTCATACGGGACTTTTCTGATTTTTTGAGTGATTACATGTCCAAATATGAGCAAATTTTATTTTTAGGAGACTTTAATATCCCGGTGTGCAGCCCTGGAAAGCCGCTGGTGAAGGATTTTTTAGATTTAGTGGATGCATTTGGTCTCACTCAATCAGTGAAGGGCCCAACGCATGAACGTAAACACACCCTCGACCTTGTCTTATCTTATGGATTGTCTATTTTAAACTTGGTAATTGGTGATGCATTGTTTTCCGACCATATGCCAGTTTTATTTGATTTTATTCCTGTTTCTAAAGCTGTTAAACCCTGTGCTCCTGCTCGAAGCTGCCGTGTTTTTAACTCATCCACTGCTGCTCATTTTTCCACAGCCTTTAATAGTTTAAATTCACAGCTCTCTGTGTCTCTCAGCACTGAGGAGTTTTCACTACATTTTGATTCTTTATGCAACACTATTCTGAATGATGTGGCCCCAATTAAAATTAGGCGTTCAAAGCCTAAATCTGACCCGTGGTTGAGTGACCACACCCGTGCCATTAGGCAGGTATGCAGGAAAAATGAACGCAAGTGGAGAAAGGATGGTCTCCAAGTCTCATTTGATATGGTGAGAGAGAGTTGGCGTCGCTATCAACAAGCTGTAAAAACAGCCAGAGCCAAATATTTCTCTGACATTATTGTTGCCAACTCTCACAACCCCCGTGTTCTTTATGATACAATCAACACGGTCCTAAATTCACATGAACCGGTTCCTATTGAAGCATCTAAAGAACTTTGTGATAAGTTCCTTCAATTTTTTTTGGACAAGGTTACGAACACGAGGGCTTGTATTTCTTTTCCTTCCCATGACCCTTCCATCCTGGTCCCCTGTCCTGCACTTTTTGATCATCTGGAGCCTATTTCTCTCTCCTACCTAGAGAAAATTGTCACCAGTATGAAACCATCAGGTTCCCCCCTTGATGTTGTACCTCCTTGTTTTCTTAAGGAGGTATTTTCTACAGTTGGCTCTTTTGTTCTAAATTTGATCAATAGCAGCTTAATGTTTAGCGTGGTGCCAGGCAATTTTAGACATGCTGTGGTTCAGCCATTATTGAAAAAACCTGGCCTTGATCCTACCTCTTTGTCCAACTTTAGGCCAATTTCAAAGTTACCTTTTATTTCAAAAATATTGGAAAAAGTTGTTTACACCCAGCTGAAGGACTTTTTGGATGAATTTAAAATTTTGGAGGTCTTCCAGTCTGGTTTTAAAACCTACCATAGCACTGAATCTGCTCTTTTAAGGGTTTTTAATGATATATTTTTATCGCTGGATTCTGGAAACTGTGTTTTACTTGTGCTTTTAGATTTAACAGCTGCTTTTGACACAGTCGACCATGAAATTCTTATCGCCAGATTGGAGCAATGGGTGGGCATCACTGGCTCAGCTCTGCAGTGGTTTAGGTCTTACCTTTCCAATCGAAGCTTCAGTGTGAAGATTGATAATTTTACCTCTGCATCTGCTGCCCTCCCCTGGGGTGTACCCCAGGGATCTATCCTTGGTCCTCTGCTCTTCTCACTTTACCTTCTGCCACTCGGCTCTATTTTCAGGAAACATGGTGTGCAGTTTCATTTGTATGCGGATGACTGTCAAGTCTATTTTCCTGTAAAACAAAATGGCTCCACGCAGTCTCTTCTGGACTGTCTTGGTGACATTAGAGGGTGGATGGCGCTTAATTTCCTTCATTTTAATGATAAAAAGACCGAGGTTATGGTCTTTAGATCTAGTGCTCCTGACAGTCCCACCACTTTTGATTTTTCCTCTTTGGCCCCATATGAAAAGTCGATTGTGACAAATCTAGGAGTGAAAATTGACCCCTGCCTGAAACTGGACTGTCACATCAACAGCATGGTTAAGTCCTCGTTCTTTCATCTGAGGCGCCTGTCAAAAATCAAGCCCCTCCTTTCTAGACGCCACTTAGAGACAGTAATCCACGCTTTTATTACTTCACGCCTGGATTATTGTAACTCTCTTCTGATTGGAGTAAATAAGGCCTCGCTTTCTCGGTTGCAGCTGGTACAAAATGCTGCTGCACGATTTTTGACTGGTACAGGCAGACGTGAGCACATCACTCCAGTTTTAATGTCCCTTCATTGGCTTCCTGTCCAGTTTCGAATCCATTTTAAAGTTTTATTGTTTGTTTTTAAGTCTTTGAACGGTTTTAGTCCCTCTTATCTGTCTGAACTGCTTCAACTTTATGTGCCATCACGTGCTCTCAGATCCGCTGACCAGATGCTTTTAGCAGTCCCAAAAACCTTTTATAAGACCAGAGGAGACAGAGCATTTTCAGCTCTGGCTCCTAAATTGTGGAACGAGCTGCCACTGAAGGTCAGGCAGGCCCCATCAATATCTGTTTTTAAAACTCGTTTAAAAACACATATGTTTTCATTGGCTTTTAAACCAGAATGAGTTCACATCTCTGTTTTAGTGTTGTATTATTTTACTTGTGATGTACCGATATTTATATGATTGAGATTGATTGTTTTTATTGTTTTGTGCTTGTTTTTATTCTTGTACAGCACTTCGGACGGCTGCTGCTGTATTTTTAAGTGCTTTATAAATAAACTGGTATGGTATGGTATGGTACTGCAATCTGCTTTTGACATCATCCAGTCAGATTTGTTCCGTCTCAAACTTGTCCTAAATGCTGATAAAACAAAAGGGATGTTTTTTTTCAAATAGGAAGGCGGTTCCAGCAGATCCTCCTCTGATTTTATCTTCAAATGGTGTCCCTATTGAGTTTGTTGATTCCTATAAATATCTGGGTATCCTGATCGATTCACATCTCTCTTTTAAACTCCACGTGGAAAACCTAGTGAAGAAACTGAAAGTTAAACTGGGTTTCTTTTTCAGAAACAGATCATGTCTAACACTGAATGTTAGGAAACGCCTTGTATCTGTGACTTTCCTTCCCTCCATTGATTACGGTGACATTCTCTACATGAATGCTCCTACAAGCACCTGCAGATGTTGGATGTTGTCTATCATGGTGCATCTAAGATTCATAACTGGCTGTGATTATCGTACCCACCACTGCACCCTGTATTCACTGGTTAACTGGACATCATTAACCTCACGCAGACTCTTCCACTGGTACATTTTCATCTTTAAATCACTTCTTGGTCTGCTGCCCTCATACATCTCCTCCTACATGTCTTTGCGTGAGTGCAGCTACAGTGTGCGCTCTCAGGACATGATTACCTGCAGTGTTCCGTCAGTGAGGACTGAACTTGGAAAAAGGGCCTTCTCCTACTCTGCTCCTGCTTCATGGAATATCTTACAAAAAGATCTGAAGCTCTCGACCTTGACTTCTCTAAATGGTTTTCAGAATCTGTTGGAATCCTGGCAAAAACCAATGCAGATTTGTTCCTGTCTTTGATTTTATACGTCTACCTTATAATGTTTTGCTAGTTTTTTGATACTTTGTTTAAAAAAAAATGTATTTCTCTCTTTTGTTTTTTTCTCTTTTGTTTTCTATTGTTTATTGTTTAAGGAAATTCTACCATTGCTGTTCATCGTTCTTTAGTTTTAGCAGGTCGCTTTCGTAAATGAGCCCATGAGGCTCAATAAGATTTACCTGACTAAATAAAGGTTGAATGAATGAATGGATTGAATTGTAGTTGGATTGATTCAGATTGTTCTAAAATGACTTTTGTTGTGATGTGGCTCTAAATGAAAGAACTGAACTTCCCTGTGGTTACAGATGTGAATCAGTAAACTTTGATTTTTCCAGATGTGTCCAACACAAACAACTTTGTTGTTTTTATTTTGGACCAACTACAGCCATGCAGCTGTTCTCTAAGTGAAGCTTCAAGACCCTCAGTTCCAGTCCAGATGTCAATAAGCAGCATGTCAGAGTTCCAGATGTTTTGTTCCTCAGTCCACCTCTGTGCTGTTTGTGCTCATGTGTCAGGGACAGACTTGTGAGGACCACAGCTGTTTTCATGATGTTGTCATGTGCTGCTGGTTAGAAGCAAAGTGTTGCACAGTTCAGGTCAAAGGTCAGGCTGCAGTCCCAGAAAAACTGCTTTGACACTTTCACACTGTTCTTTGATCAACTGGGACTTTTCTCTGTCGTCTCACATTTATTCTGTACAATCAAATGTGTTCAACAAACACCAGAATAACTTGTTCATGTTTGTAACGTCTAAACTTTGAAGTCATTTCTGCTGATTCAGCAGCTCAGAGCTCTGCAGCCTTTCTGATCAAACAACCACCACTAGTTTTATATCTACAAATACTTTTCTTCATATTAAACACACATCATCTGTTTGATGCCAGTCTTTTTAAATAAAGAGTTTCTGTGAGCTGCTAGCTCTCAGAGTGTGTGTCAGGGATGACTCTCAGCTACTACAACATCTGGTTTTTGCTCAACATCTGTAAAACTGACTCAGTTGTAGCCATGTTTGTGTTTTCTAATCTCAATTATCAGATTAACTCCTACAGTTAATCTGTTGTACGTGTACATTCAATTACTTTCTGACAGTTTCATTAAAATACATTTACTGGTACATGAGATATTTTACTAACAGACACACAGGCAGGCTAATATGAGTGCCAGACTTTGGTGGTGGTGGTGCTAAACAGTTCATAGTAACACAGCAGAGGTGTTTGTCCCTTGTTGATGTGAATCTTTAGGTTTGAATCCTCTTTATTTGTCTCTAAGTTGATGGAAGCATCAAAGTGATGCATGTAGAACAGAAACTAAAGGTTCTCACATGTTCTCAGTCTCCAAGAGCAGCTGCACAACCTGAACATGTGCAGCTGCTCTGCTCCCAGTCCTTTGTTGCAAGTCTCAAGAGTTCAAGAGTTTGATTCTCATCATTCCACAACATGACATGCATGAGGAGGAACCAAACAGTTCCTGAGCTCCACTTATGTCAGCATTTAAGAAGTAAAGAAGAAAATAAAACTTTATAACTTGATGTTGATTTATTTTCTCACACTTCACCTGCTTCTCTTTACTGCTGCCAGAAAGGAGAATGATGAAGTGATGTTGTTTAGAAGAAAATGTCTCGCTCACTTTTCTTCATGTCACTGCCACAAGTGACAGCAGCTCTCTGCATGTGCTGCATCACTTGATTGATGTGACAGGAGGAAAGGAGAGGTGTTTGTGAACTCTTCAGAGTGAGCTCTCGTCCAGTGCTCCCTCAGCAGGAGCTCTAAGTCTTCCTTCTTCTCTTCTCCTCCATCCTGTTGGAAGCTGCACACTATTGACTTCAGCTCACATGTTCAAAAACATGCATGTTAGGCTCACATGTTCAAAAACATGCATGTTAGGCTGCCTTCAGGCCCAGGAGGAGCATGCAGAGAGATGTGTGCTCTCAACGGGGTTTGCCTGCTTCAATAAAGCTTCATGAATAAATCAATAGTTTGATCACATTTCAGTCAGTTTGACATGAACACACATGACGTCATGTTTTATTTCTGGTTGTGGGCTTCTGTGTCTGAGAGTCTTTCTAATGGAAACAGGATCAATTCTCTTCAAGTTCCTGTCACATCCAGTTTTCATGATAAACACTAAAGCGTTCATGGAAAGAGAACATTACTGATGTATGGCAGAATCAATTCACGCAGCTCACATGAACAGTTGTGGAGATATTTGCATGTGCAGGAACGGAGAGATGACAACGCCTGCATGGAAACACATCATTGCTACAACAGCTAACACAGACAGGAGCACAGAGTCTGATGTTTCTTTACATTATTCACAGTCACTATTAAAGAAAGATGAAGAAGAGTCACATCTTGTAGAAACAAAGATTTTGAAAGACTTCTTCCTCTTTGTTGTCACTTCCTGTTTCACTCCGGCCATGCCATGGAACTAATTCATGGATATTATGCAGAATTTATTCTATATTAACATGTTCTTCCTCTTTTTGTGTTTGTGCATGTCACAGGCATTTGAAGGTCCAGTTTCTTAGGTCCACCTGTAGAATCCAGTCCAACAGTGGTGCTGCTGGGAGGTGGACTGGTCTCCAGTTTGAATTAAATTCACAGTTTGAGCTCAACTAGTTGATGAATTAGAAACTAACTTTTGAACATTTGAACTCTACTAGCTGCAGCTGATTGCAGTGATCAGTGTCTAATCTACAGGTGACCCCCTACCTACGACTCCATCGACCTACGGCCGCCCGGACCCACGAACGTATCATATTTAATAAAAATATGAAATTACTGTATTAAAAAAAATAATTTTTTTTTTGTGTGTTTAAATGTTCTTAATTTCATGTGTACATCACTTTGTTGCAGCTGTGGTTGTTTTAAAGGCTTTATAAATAATAATTATGATAAAAATGATCATTTCTGATCATTTTTGTCATGATTGCGCAATCTTGCGCAGCAAGAAGAAGGTCTTCAGTTTACACGGTCACAAGTTAATGTAGAACACCGGACGCCATTTTAGGTTCAGTCACGGGGGCCTTTGAAGGTCTCCAGTTTAGACGGTCACAAGTTAATGTAGAACACCGGACGCCATTTTAGGTTAGCTGCCGGGAGCCGGCCTTTGAAGACTGGTGACCAGGATCGCCTCATATGGATTAATTACTAGCTGGAAACGTCTCTGTGAACTTTGTGGATGTCTCAGGCAGCCGCGGATTTATCGCCGATCGTGCCAGGCCGCCGCGCGAACACCTCCGGCCTGGCTAGCTCCAGAAGCTAACACGGGAGCTAACACGGGACGCAGCAGCGGCTTTGACCACCTCAAAGTAAGAAATTATATTTTTATTTAATTTATATTTTTATTACTGTACTGTATTAATTAATTACACTGTGTTAGGTGTGTTAGGATAGGCGAAGTACAGTACTTGGTACCACAAAAAAATAAAATAATACAGGACATCCCCGAGTGACAAGTGGACGGAAGGACTGACCTGCGAACCGTTCTTAGGTCCCGAACTCGTTCGTAAATCGGGGGTTGGGTGTATACTAAAACTTCTAAAGTACATTTTCAGAATTCATGCAAAGACAGCAGATCATAGAGAAACAGTTTTTAAAACACAAAAACACGTCAGAATACAACTTATTTTATGGAGGAAAAGAATAGGGCTGTTGATGAGGCCTTTTTCATGAATTATAGACAACTTTTTGTTTCTAAGGTCAGGTGGCTGTGGCGGCCATCTTGAACTGGGTTGACTCAGAAACTTGATCATTTGTAGATGTACATACAAAGAATAAAAAGTGTGAGCTGGAAAACCTGAAACCTGTGAATCCTGCCTAACAATGGAAGAAGCATCTGCTGGAACCTGAGAGTCGTCAGGGTTTCACCATCCCTCTGAGGACCGTTTTCAGGGAAACATGGAAGTTCAAAAGTTTTGGACAGATCCCACTCCTCCCTCTTAATGGTTCTTTATCTAGACAGCAAAAACTAATTGAAGTGAAACAATGAAATGTCATCGGTCTTACAGAATTGAATCTAAATTGATTCTTGATGTAAAAACACTAATAATGATGGTGGTCACTAAATGTTTGTTCAACTGTCATCTAAAGGTCCATTTCTGGTTGATTTATGGAACATTTGAACACATGTAAACTAAGAATTTGGACTTGTAGCAGGGCACCAGCAATTTGATGTAAATTTATGTAAGATTCACAAAACTAGGACTCAAATTAAAATTAAGATGTTTTGTTCTATTGAAAATAAATCAGTGCATTCCACTCAAATTATTACCAGGATGCAAACTATTCCACAATCATAAACTTTATTGCAATCAAAAGTAAAATAAAATAAAGAAATACAGCAAAATAAAACAAAAGCTTTTACATCATCAAGTATGAATTTTGATAATAAACTTTCAACATTGATTTACGGTGGTATTAAACCAAACAGCTTGTTGTAAAATGATTGGAAACGAGATTGAATTATCACAGTGAGTAGAACTTCTAATTCTAATTCCTCGCAATTCATTCAACCTTTATTCAAACAGGTTAATCCCATTGAGCCTCGAGGACTCATTTACAAGAGAGACCTGTTTTCAACAAAGAATGACAACAGCAACAACAATAGACATCATAAGAGAGGCATACAGATTTATTATTATTAACAAATTTAACTAAAAAAAAGGTCACACACAGCGGAGTAGGCCCTTTTTCCAAGTTCAGGCCTCACTGAAGGAACACTGCAGGTAATCATGTCCTGAGACCGCACACTGTAGCTGCACTCACACAGAGACATGTAGGAGGAGATGTATGAAGGCAGTAGACCAAGAAGTGATTTAAAAATGAAAATGTACCAGTGGTACAATAATAATCTCTTAAAATAATTAGAAAGTTTGCAACAGGACAATATGACAAGTGCACCAGCAATCTCCCTGAAACGGTTCAACATGTCTTTATGGAATGTCCAGGGTATGAAACAGAAAGAATGCATTTCCAAAAATAAATGAATATTAAATTTACAATGAGGGATGTTTTTAGTAGTGATATCAGTAAAGTTAAAGATCAAATTATTATTTTCTTGAAAAATACAAACTTAATAGAGAGAATTTAGTCGAGTTATTAAATTAATTTTACAGAATTATTATTTTTTCCTGTTTATCTCCTGTCCCCACTCCAGCTCAGTAGGTGGCGGTAATGCACATTACAGTTGGTCTGCCAATCGCCATAAAACAAAACAAGAAGAAGAGGGGGGGGGCTCATTACAGATCTATGGCTCATTAGTTCCCATCCGTACTGATGCCACAAAGCTGTGAGTGCTTGTTAGACACTATTCAACACTAGAATGACTATAGCACATTAATAGACTTGTTATTTTGGTTATGACGGGTGTACGATAATTTCCCTCAAAATACGATTATTTTATGTCTCTAGTACGATAATCCTACATTTCTCACCTGGCAACACTGATCATTAGTTGGATGCAGTATTTTTTATTTTTTTTGTACATTTTTCATTTGTTACTTTTCCTATTAAACTTTGTTTTTCTCAAGTGGTGTCCTTGAACATTAAATTTCCTAAACATATTTTACAATGTTAAGTGTGTATAGTGTTTGTTTAAATCCATACTGGAAGTTAAGAAAAATTTCCATTTGCATTTGATCTTTAATGAATCCTAAGAAAAGATTACCAGAATCTGCTCAACTGTTATTACGTTACACATTTTTTGATTCTAGGATGAAGTCAGATAAAAACAGTCAAAAATTCAGAAAGGACAGTTTTCAGTTATCGACCGTCCAACTGTGGCCCCTGAGAGATTCAGCTGAAAGACCTGGTGCACCTTTTATTTGAACCTGCAGAGATTTTAACAGCTGATCTGAAGCAAACAGGCAGGTGTTCAACTGAACTGACCACTCATGCTATTTGATGGTCTCCTCCATCATCCATCCATCCACCCATCATCCATCCATTATCTTCATTGTCTTCCATTATCGTCGTGGGGGCAGCAGCTTTACCAGGGAGACACAGACATCAACAGCCACCTCTTCAGCTCTTCTAGGAGGACACCACGGCATTCGCAGACCAACTGACTAATTAATAAGTAATACTTTGATGTTTTTAAATTTAATGAAAGACAAACCTTTAACATTTAAGGACAAAATTTAACCAAATTGTTTTCAAGTCTGTAGTTTATCGTAAAAGCAGTTTCAAAGATCACAGTGTGACGTTTTGCAATTTTAACATGAACCTTGTGCATATCTAAATAATAAAAGTGAAGATTTTTTAAATACATCTTTATTGTAAAAATATATACTAAAATGGAAAATACATGGGTTTAAAGCAGGCAGAGAAGGCAATAAGGTAGGATTATTAATCAGGTTTAAAAGTTACAGCTCATGAGGTACTCCATTAGAGCATGACATCTCTTCCACAACATTCTGTGGAAAAGCCTTTAGGGTGTTCTTCTTCTAGTGGTGGTTAGTAAATAGCTTAAGGGAGCACTACCGCCACCAGGTGGTAAGAAGAGTTGGATTCTGGACCCCGCCTACAGAACGGGTACAGAAGTGTAAATGGAAACACAACCACACACGAGCTGACCCGAGCTGAACTGAACCGCACCGTAACAGTGGAAAAGGGGCATAGGTGTCTCTTTCAGAAAAGAGAGTTGATTAGCAGAGAGATTTAATTATCATAGTCAGAATGGAACCAGGGGTGGTCAGGATGTAGACTCATCCTGACTTGGGAGATTAACACACACAAAAGAAGTGGGTAGGAGACACAGTGTCTCTGAGGACGTTCTGTGTCTTTGAGGGACACTTTTGTCTCTGATAAGGCCTTGGTTGGATGGACGCTACATAATTTATTTAGAAAAACTATAAGGTTAGTTTCATTAAAACTAGGGATGCACCAATCCACTTAAAAAAACAACAACTTCTGATCCGATCACGATACCTAAATCTGGATGTCGACCGATACCGATACTATTCCGATAAAATCATCATTACTGATTTTATATGAGGCTGTAATAATCTCCTCTCTACAGAAAAGTACAATTTGTACAAACATAAGCATGCATGTCCAAAAATGCAACTTGATGTAAGTTTTATTGTTGCATTAGTTTCAAAGTTAGAATTAAATCCTGCTAACACAAAGCATGTTTTAATTCCTAGCTTTAAAGTCATAGTCAGTCAGTCATAGAGTTTTACTGTCATACACACCACATGTGGTACATGGGGTGGAATGAGATCATGATCAAAATGAATGTGTTAAAAAATATATATGAAATAGCGTAATGTGTATTGTATTAGTTAGAAAATTAGAAAGAGTTAGTCATTTTGTAGTTGAAGATTATTATTGTTTAATCTGATTGTTGGAAAAAAGGGGCAGATATAATAAGATTTATTCTTCTTTCTGCTACCTTTCATTTTTTTATATTTTGTACATTATCATTTATGGGATTGTCTTGTATTGTTTCTTTTGTAAAAAAAATGAACAAATTTAATAAACATAAACATAAACAACATGTACACAGGGTCCCAGTTACATCCCACAACAAAATGTAAAAGAAAACAGTAATAAGGTCTAAGATATGAACTAAGAAAAACATCAACTAAATATACACTAAGCACTAATAGCATAAAAACAATATGCTGAAGTGGATATTAAAGAAGTGGATATTAAAGTGATTAATGGCTTCAAACATCTGCTAAGTTCATGGCAAAAACCAACACAGACATGTTCCTGATTTTAGTATTTTACATCGCTTTATAATGTAGCTGTTTTGTTTCGTTTTTTTATTCATTTTTAAATTTAAATTATTTTTTTCCTCCAGTTCATATGCTTTTTTATGATTGTCTACTGTTGTACTGATAAATATGTCCTGGAGGGTAAATGTAAACTATATCTTGGCTGCAAATATTCAATCAAGCAGCGAAGCAGGCAGTCTGATTTCAGTCAGCTGCACTCAGTCTGCTCCTCCTCCGAGACGGGCAGACTGAGCGCAGCTGACAGATATTAGACAGCCTGCTTCGGACTAAACGAGAGGAACACACCGCTGAAGCCAGGGAGCTCGAACGTCCAAAGTAAAACTAACTTTACAACAGTGCCTGGTTAAACAATCCTTGTGCTCTTTAATGTGGTGCTTTTTCAGATGTTTATTAAGTTTGATGTATTGTAGGTCACAACGGAGCTTTCTTCTCTTGGTACAGCGGCTCTGCAGACATTGCACGTTGCTGTCTTGTGGTGTTTAGTGTAAAATACTTCCACACAGCGGACATGTTGAGATGAAAAGTTGGTTAGCCGTTAGCCACAGTGCTGCTCTCAGTCCTCATGTATTTACTCACATTTTAGCTGGCTTCAAACTATGAAATGAATTTCCTTCAGAAAATCCATTCCATAGTTTGATTCCCTGCCTTGCAGAGCAGCCGGCAGGGAATCACATGTGGAGATGTTTCAGCAGACATAGACATTCATCATGGATCGGAAATCTCTGCAGATTGTATCGGAAAAATCCGATAGGTAAATTATGCTGGTATAGGAGGCCGAGGCCAATACTGATACCAGATCAGCCCCATCCTTAATTAAAACACAATTAGTTCATCTGCATGAGAAATCTGTTAATTAACCAAGTAACTAACTGATTAAATAACAATTCTCTCAGGAATTACATGAACATTTCATGGGGTCTGACTGTTTGAAAAAAACAATTTGATTGGTTGGTTGGTTCTCTCCACATATTGCACAACCACTGAACCAGTATTTTAGAACCAACATCTATAGTCCAAATTATGATCTAAGGTTTAATTAGTTTGTTTTTAAAGTATTCTTGAGAAATTAGGAGCAAATCATAGATTAGGAACTTGTTCAAAAATTGTTACAGAATATATTTTACAAAATCAAAATTTATTTTATTTGGGTGTTAAAACACCAGTTGCATCTCATGGCCTATAATAATTATTTTAATATTTTCTGGTAGAAAGTTTCCACTCCTGTGTGGACTCTCATGTGTCTGTTTAAACTTGTCTTATGACTAAATCTTTGTCCACAAAGTTCACAAGGAAACGGCTTGTCTCCTGTGTGGACTCTCATGTGTGAGTTTAAACTTGCTTCTGACTAAATCTTTGTCCACAAAGTTCACAAGGAAACGGCTTGTCTCCTGTGTGGACTCTCATGTGTGAGTTTAAACTTGCCTTCTGACTAAATCTTTGTCCACAAAGTTCACAAGGAAATGGCTTGTCTCCTGTGTGGACTCTCATGTGTGAGTTTAAATTTGCCTTCTGACTAAATCTTTGTCCACAAAGTTCACAAGGAAACGGCTTGTCTCCTGTGTGGACTCTCATGTGTGAGTTTAAATTTGCCTTCTGACTAAATCTTTGTCCACAAAGTTCACAAGGAAATGGCTTGTCTCCTGTGTGGACTCTCATGTGTGAGTTTAAATGTGCCTTCTGACTAAATCTTTGTCCACAAAGTTCACAAGGAAACGGCTTGTCTCCTGTGTGGACTCTCATGTGTGAGTTTAAATGTGCCTTCATGACTAAATCTTTGTCCACAAAGTTCACAAGGAAACGGCTTGTCTCCTGTGTGGACTCTCATGTGTGAGTTTAAACTTGCATTCTGACTAAATCTTTGTCCACAAAGTTCACAAGGAAATGGCTTGTCTCCAGTATGGACTCTCATGTGTGAGTTTAAATGTGCCCACTGACTAAATCTTTGTCCACAACGTTCACAAGGAAACGGCTTGTCTCCTGTGTGGACTCTCATGTGTCTGTTTAAATTTGTCTTATGACTAAATCTTTGTCCACAACGTTCACAATGAAACGGCTTGTCTCCTGTGTGGACTCTCATGTGTGAGTTTAAATGTGCCTTCCAACTAAATCTTTGTCCACAAAGTTCACAAGGAAATGGCTTGTCTCCTGTGTGGACTCTCATGTGTTGGTTTAAATTTGATTTGGAAGTAAATATTTTACCACAGTCATCACAGCTTAATGATTTTGGTCTTGCCTGGACTTTCCTGCATGACTCTACATTTTTCTTCTTTCCAACACATTTCTTATTAAGCAGACATCTTGAAGACTTCACTCCTGAATGACTTGTCATGTGTCTTTGAAGAGTCCGGTTACTGACATACTGCTTACCACACTCAGAGCAGCTCAAAGATTTGTTGACAGTTTTTACCTCTGATTCAGGAGCCCTGCTCTCCTTCCAGTCTTTCATACTGTCTTCATGTTCTGATTCAGAGTCTGATCTGAGTCTTTAGGCAGCACGGTGGCACAACTGGTAGAGCTGCTGCCTCTCAGCGAGAAGGTTGCCGGTTCAAATCCCGGTCCGGGGCCTTTCTGGGTGGAGTTTGCATGTTCTCCCCGTGCATGCGTGGGTTTCCTCCGGGTACTCCGGTTTCCTCCCACAGACCAAAAAACATGCTTGTTAGGCTGATTGGTGACTCTAAATTGACCCTAGGTGTGAGTGTGAGAGTGGATGGTTGTTTGGTGTGAGTGAGACAGGTCCCTCTTGTAAATGAGTCCCCGTGACTCAACGAGGCTAGCCTGTATAAATAAAGGTTGAATGAATGAATGAATGATGAGTTCTTTAGCAGAGTGTCAGGACTGGTCATTTCACCATCCTCTTCATCGTCCTCATTAACGTCAGTCTTTGAAAAGCTGGAACTGCCTTTGTGAATCTTTAAATCTGGGTACCTGGTAAGTTTTTTTTTTTAAATCCTCACTCTTTAAAGAAACTGAAGTGACTTAAAATCTGATATTGGTCTCCTCCATTTTAAGTTGGTCACCCACCAGACTGGTCTAAGGGTCTTTTCTTCCACTTTATGATGAGAAGCTCTGGGTCCTGCTTGTCAACATCAGGCCTTCAGTCTTGAGGAGCTTCTTCTTCTTAATCAGCTCTAAACAGAGGCAGGAACCACTGAAACACATGAACATTAAGGACAATGTTACTTCAAAACACACACACACACACACACACACACACACACACAATTTTACCCTCACAATCACCATCTTCTAGGGGTGTAATGGTACACTAAAATCCCATTACGGTTCGGTTAATTTTTGGTACAAAAAAAGACAAAATAAAGACTTACAAAATGTTTATTTTGAAAATATTCCAAGTAAACAATACGTTTGTATAAAAAATAAACAACAGTGACCCATTTGGGTGATATTTTAAATAAACGGCACTCTTTACAATAAATAAACTATACTAACAATAATAAAAATCTTAATAAATACAATAACAATCAGAACCAGAACAATAAGCAGCAACAGACTGTTTACAATCTAACTAATCAAGTTTTTAAGTTTTTGCCCAAAAAGACCAACTTGTCCACATTTTCTGCTAAAAGTACAGATCTAGTTGCAGTGAATATCTCCAGCGGTGGAGAAAATCATCTCAATAACAACAGTAGCAGCAATGTGGCTGTATTTGTCCTCAATACTCACAACCTCTTCTTGGACCTGCTCCCTCAGGTGGGACAGGTCCCTTGAAAAGTTCAGAGTTCAGTCATCACACACTTCTTAGCTGCAGGTGATCTCTTGTGGATTTCCCTGAAGAGAAAAAAGACAGCTGATATCTCTGTCCCAGACTGGAAATAAAACATAAATAGGTTTTAAAAAATGAGTTAATAAGATTATAATTTTAAATTAAAAAGGTTAATTAGATAATAATAAAACAACAATACCTCTTCTTGAATGTCAGGTGGTTGAATCTCTTAGTCATCATCATCATCTTCATCATCATCCTTAGGGCTTTAATCAGCTCCAGGGCTTGTTGACAATATCAGTTTGAGCTTTTTCATAAAGTGCTGAACTTTTTGGCTGACGTGTTGACATGATGGATGCTGTAGCCAGGCTCAAGTCAGCGCATCAACAACATTCAGATGTAGATCCAGAGCTTTAAAAACTCCTACAGCTTGTGTTATTGCTCTGGACTGATCTGAATTACCTGATGAAGGTTGTTTAAATGCTGCTGTTAGCAGTGTTTGCAACAAGCAGCTTTTCTTGCTTGTAGAAGATGTTCATGTTCAGATTATGTCGTTTCAAGAGCGTTAACAAGTCAGACGTGTTGTCTGCTGCAGATCCAATCTCTGTGAAACAATGTCTTGTCCCCCGGTGAAGACCCTGAAGCAAGGCTGCGTTAAACAGAACCTCCGCCCGCTCACTCGAGCTACGGAGGACGTAATTGGCTGTGTTCCAGTACGTGCTGCACTGTTTAACGCCCGATCGATCACTAATAAAACTTTTATATTAAGTGATTTGATCTCCACTCATCGTCTGGATCTGTTTCTCATGACTGAAACCTGGCAGAAACCAGGAGACAACAGCTCCTTCTCTGAGCTCCTCCCACCTGGCTGCTCCTACCTGAAGGCACCGCGCGGGTCCGGCCGGTGGGGAGGCCTTGCTGCTATGTTCAGTGATACGTTCGAGTGCCGCTCGTTACCTCCTAAAAACTACAGCAGCTTTGAAATCATGCTGTTTGCACTGGAATCTGCAAAACCTCTGCTGTGTGGGCTTATTTATCGCCCACCACAATATAATAAGGACTTCCTCAGTGAGTTCTCAGAACTGCTGGCTGAACTGCTGCCAAAATTAGACACCCTGCTTTTTTGTGGAGATTTCAACGCCCATATCTGCTGCCCAAGTAATCAACTTGGATGTGAGTTTCAGGACCTTCTGGACTCTTAACCTGTCGCAGTCTGTCTCAGGGGCCACGCACAATCAGGATCACACACTGGATTTAATTATCTCCCATGGCCTGCACATATCTGCTGTAGAGATTCTGGCCACCTGTATTTCGGACCACTTTCCCATCTTATTTGAATTTTCCACCCCTCCTGCACTGAAAGCTGTTCTCCCAGCACATCTCTGCCACTCCATCACCCCATCCACTCAAAGTCAGTTCACTGATGCCTTTAAGAGCACCGACTTATACTCTGCTGTCAGCCTGGACCCATCTCTGCATCCAGAGGAATTCATCACCTCCTTCCATCACACCTGCACAACGATCTTGGACTCCATCGCTCCTCTCAAACAGGCTTCTTCAAAGATCAAACCACCTCCATGGCTCAACGAAACAACGCAGGCTCTTTGACAACGCTGCAGGAAAGCTGAGCGCAAATGGAGGCGGGACCAGCTTCATGTATCCCAGGGAATACTGAGAGACTGTCTCTGTGAATATCAAAATGCTGTTAAGCAGGCCAAGTCATAGTACCTCTCCAATCCACCAGCTGCAACCGGCCGAGGATGCTATTTAGCACAATTCCGTCTGTCATCAATCCCTCTGTCAATGTTCTGGAAACTGCCACACAGTCTACCTGTGACGACGTTCAGAGCTACTTTGTCAACAAAATAGACTCTATCAGGCAGAACATTGTCAGTCCATCCAACACTGTCCAATCATGTGCGTTTGCAACAACCACCGCTGTTTTTGACGAGTTCAACCTGGTTTCACTGTCTAACCTCATCAAGGTGGTTCAACAGATGAAACCAACAAACTGTTCTCTGGACAGTCCTTTGATGTAATTGGTCCTGGTGTTTTGTCATTCATTAACAGCTGTCTAACTTCCGGTTTTGTGCCATCTGCTTTTAAACATGCTGTGGTCAGCCCCCTTCTCATTAAACCAGGCTCAGATCCTACAGCTCTCTCTAATTTCAGGCCAGTTTCCCATCTGTCATTTTTATCGAAGGTCCTAGAAAAGATTGTTTTCATTCAACTTCAATCTTTTCTAGAACACAACAACCTGTTTGAAAAATTTCAGTCTGGTTTCAGAGCCTGTCACAGCACTGAATCAACAATGCTCAAAGTGCAGAATGACATTCTTTTGTCCCTGGATGCAAAAAAACCTGTTCTGCTGGTGATGTTAGACCTTTCAGCAGCTTTTGACACCGTCGACCATCAGGTACTAATCAACCGCTTGTCCTAGCAGGTCGGCCTCCAGGGTGCTGTGCTTGAGTGGTTCAGATCATACCTAACCGGGAGAACTTTTTCTGTCATGATAAGTGATCTGTCCTCCTCTTCATCAACCCTTCTGACCTCTGGCGTACCACAGGGATCCATTCTGGGGCCAGTTCTCTTTTCTCTCTACATGCTGCCATTCAGAGTGACCGCTGGCCTGGAGATAAGTGTAGACCGCAGAGTCCTGTCTACACTCATCTCCAGGCCAGCGGTCACTCTTTCAGGGATGAAGATGTTCACATCCTTGATAGAGAGGAACGATGGTTTGAGAGAGGAGTAAAGGAGGCCATCTTTGTGAAAAGAAACCGTCCATCATTAAACAGGGGTGGAGGCCTCCGGGTTCAACTGTCCCCCTCTTACAATGCTGTTATTGCTAGTATCACTCAGCCCTCTGTGAATAGCAAACAACCATCAGGGTGCTAACGATCCATCGTTAGGCTGATGGTCCTCCTTGATCATGTGAACAGCTGGTTTCAGCTTTCATTAGCCAACTGGTTGATCCATTGTAAGAGGGTGCTATTTATAAGACTGAGCTGAATACAGCACCTCAGACTTAGGAAGTATTTCGGACGAAAGACGAAACATTTCTACAATTTTTTTTGTTTTGTTTTGTTTTTTTGAATGTCCACAGGATCAGACTTAGCTTTTTTAGATTTTTCTACCTGGATTATTTGTTTGTTTGTTTGTTTATTGTTTGCACAAAAAGAAACAACACACATAAAAGAAAAGTAAAATATAAAACTAAATGTGCAGTAGAGGTCATAAAAACCCTTATTGTGCTTACAAGCGTACCCCCCTTCTAAAAAAAATGAAGAAAATCATAAAATCTTTATACAGAAACTTACATCTTTCTTTAAACATACACAATTACATACCAAAGCAAAAGATAATTGTTGGTATTAAATAAATTTAAATTGTAAAAAAATATTAAAATTATAAAATAAAATAAAAAACTAATATGTTAGAAAATCTATAAAGTTTCATTAAACTTTCTTTTAAATACAGATAATGTTGTACATGATTCACTTAATTGTTTTAAACTGTTCCACAGCACAACACCCTGAAACATGATTGAAAATTTAGCAACAGTGGTTCTACAGAAGGGGATATGTAAATCACACCTTCTTGTAGAGTACGGTATGAATAAGAAGAAGAATTAAACTCAAAGAAATTATGAAAATATTTAGGTAAAGAAAGTGGAATACATATAACTTTATACATAAGGATTCCTGTTCGATACTTATTCACATCATAGATGGTAAGAATTTCTAATTTTTTAAAGAGAGGTGTAGATGGAGCTAAATACGGAGAGTTAGTGACAATTCTTACAAAAGACTTTTGAAGTTTATGAATTGACTGCAAGTAAGAAAGATAGGTACTAGCCCAAATTAAATTACAGTAAGAAATAGGGGGTTAAATTAAGCTATTGTACAAAGTCAATAAAGTACTTGTTTTTAGATATGGTTTAACCTTTTTTATAATACCTAAAGATTTAGAAATCTTTTTATACACAGATTCACAGTGATTCTTAAAACAAAGTTTCTCATCAATATGGACACCTATAAAACTCGGGGTGACCTTTCCTTTCAGGCCATAGCCCCCCGGCTGTGGAATGCCCTGCCCCTGTCTCTTCGTATGACCGCCTCTATTGATTCCTTTAAAACCCAGCTCAAGACACTTTTATTCAGACAAGCTTTTAGATAAATGTTTTTATTTAGTGTTTTTATCAATTGTTCTTGTTTTTATCAGCTGTTCTTATTGTTTTGATTAATCAGATTTTACTACAGTAATGCTTCTGTTTATTTTAATCTTTTATTTATATGTTGTACAGCACTTTGTGATTTTATCTGCGAAAAGTGCTATATAAATAAACTTTACTTACTTACTTACTTACCTAAAAACTTTGCTGATGAAACATTAGAAAGTAAATTGTTATTAATATAAATTTTAGTTTTTTCTGGATTGTAATTTTTATTCTTATTCTTAAATAAGATGAAATTTGACTTTTCAACATTAAGTGATAGTCTATTTTAGGGCTGTGCGATATGACGATATATATCGTGGGGACGATAGAAACGTGTCTATCGTGCTACTTTCCTTCTATCGTCTCTATCGTGATAAATAAGAATAAAAAAATAACTGTCGCAAAGAAGCTTCATATGGGGTTTTGCGAGATGACGGCGCTGCTTTATGTTTGACGCACGCGCGGGTTTGCGACACATGCTTTACGTTGTTAAACTCGAGAGCAACAGAGCCGCAGGCGCATGAAGCCGGTGTCTCAACAAGGAGAAAACAGCTGCACAGGCAGCCCAAGAAGAATAACTTTTACCAAAAAGAGGGGGAAGCTCACCTTGTTAGCTTCCATTATTTCGCTCCGCTGAAACTCGGAGACAAAATGGGTCCAGAGGACACGAACCCAGAGTCCAACCGAGTCCGAACTCGGGTCCAGTTAACCAATACAAAACAGACCAGAGACACAACAGAACCGCAATCAAACGCAACGTTTTCTCTTTTCTGTTTCTTGCTTTGTTTACTCAAACTTCAGAGCGGATTTCTTCTTCGTGAGTTTCATTAGCAGCTGTTGTTTTACCGCCACCTGCAGGAAAAATTTGGACCAAAGTAGAAAAGGAGTTGTTTGTTTGTTTGTTTAGTTTATTCATTTTATAATATGAAATACAACAATTAACGTATTCATAATAGAAAAAAAATAAAAAAATAAAATGAAAGGTAGCAGATGAAGAATAAATCTTATTAAATCTGCTCCTTATTCATCTAATAACAGTTCAAACAATATTTTCTATAATAACAAAATAAGTAAATAACTCAGTCAATTTTCAATTCACATATATCACACATTAAATTAGATTCATTTATTTTTTTTAGCAATTCATTTTTTACCAGTTTCTTAAATACAAGGAATGATTTGGCTTCCTTAACATTTGTCATTTGGCATTAAGTCATTCCATAATCGTACTCCTTGAATTAAGGTAGATCTTAGGTAGATCTAGTTTCTACTTTGGTCCAAATTTCCTTGTTCTTTTTGTTCACATTCTTATAATTGTAACTATCTGTAGTAAAATAATAAAATAAAAAAACTTTGGTCCAAATTTTTCCTGTACACACACACATACACATCGTGTTGTATATATCGTGATATATATCGTTATCGTGATATAAAAAAGTCCATATCGTGATATATGATTTTTTCCATATCGCCCAGCCCTAGTCTATTTAACTGAAACCACTGAGCAAATTGAATGAGCCCATAATTTGCCTTATCAATAAGTGAGTCAAAGTTACCATCAGCAACAAAAAGATTGGTATCATCAGCAAATAAGATAGGTGTCAAAACACTACGGCCGTGGCGTAGTGGTAATGGCAGTCGTCCCCCGATCGGAAGGTTGGAGGTTCGAATCCCGGTTCCCCACACCATGTGTCGTTGTGTCCCTGGGCAAGACACTTAACCCTGAGTTGCTCCCGGTAGGACTGGAAAGCGCCTTGCATGGCAGTCGCCGCTACCGGTGTATGAATGCGTGTATGAATGGGTGGATGGTTGGTATTGTAAAGCGCTTTGGGGTTCCTCACAGGGGGCTGGAAAGCGCTACATAAATAAGCTCCATTTACCATTTTGGTAGATCATTAATGTATATGAGAAACAATAATGGACCCAAAATGGATCCTTGTGGAACTCCACATTTTAGGATATCCCGCTGTGACAATTTACCATAAAAAAAATTACAATTTGCTCTCTGTTGTGCAAATAATTTTCAACCCATTTCAGAACCTTATTTTTAAAACCATAACAAGACATTTTTGATATTAAGATTTCATAATCCACAGTGTCAAAAGCTTTTGATAAGTCCAAGAAAATTCCTAGAGCATATTCATTTTTCTCAAAAGCAGTTGAAATCTTTTCTCTAATATGCAAGAGAGCCATATATGTAGAACAATTCTTTCTAAAGCCATACTGATGCTCATACAAAATATTGTTGGCATCAAGATGCCTCAAGATTCTAGAGTGCACCAATCTCTCAAGTATCTTAGAAAAGCATGGGAGAACTGATATGGGACAATAATTTGAAAATACAGATGGATCATCAGCTTTAAACAGCGGGATGACCTTGGCAAGTTTTAGATCTTGTGGGATAATACCAGATTCAAATGACAGGGAAAAATAAATGTTAATGGAGCAACAACTATAGGTGCAACTTTTTTGATAACATAGGCTGTAATTTCATCGACGCCAGCAGAAGAGTTTTTAAGATTCTTAATGATATCAAGTACTTCTAAAGGTTTTATTGGATCAAATGTATTTAAAGAGGGATAATTTTCATTTATGAAATCAGAAGGCGAATCAGAACCATTACCAATATTCTTTGCAAGGTGTGGTCACACATTTATAAAAAAATGATTACATTTATTTGAAATTTCTGTTGGATCTGTTATGATTGAAGTGCCATTCTGAAATGTAGCCTGGGATGGGGTAGATGCATTTTTCTAGTTGAGTAGTACTTTTAAAATATTCCATGTACTTTTTGAATTATTTGATGATTGAGTAAATTGATCGCTATAGTAATTTTGTTTAGTATTTCTACTGAGGTGATCATAATTATTCCTATAATTTTTGTATGTTGCTAAATTTAAAGGACTTGAGTTTTGCAAATATCTTTTATATAACTTATTTTTCTTTAATGCAGATGTCCTAAGTTCTGTAGTAAACCATGGTTTGTTAAATTTTACAGAACTTCCTTTACCTTTAGACATCAGAGGAAAACATTTGTCAAAAACGGAACAAAATTTTGCATAAAAATTTTATAGGCCACATTCACATCAGAAACTTCATATACTGTTTCCCAAGACACCTTTGCTAGTATATTTGAGAAGTTGTTAATGTTACTTTCATTGAAATTTCTAAAATAAACTCGCTTTGATTTATTTGTGAACTGTTTGTTTATTATGGGAAAAAACTGAAAGGTATGCACCATAACTCATGTTCCCTGAAGGAAGGGAACGAGGTGCAACATATTGACTATGGGAATTGCGCCCCCGTGCGATTTACCTGAAGTAATACATTCACGCCTTTATGGCAGGTGGGCGTCAGCGTCACCACAGAGGCTCCGCCCTCTTGGTATAAAGACGACTGCGCCCATCCTTGTCTCCAAGAGCACTTCACCGAGCTTTTGGCATTGAAAGGGCAAACATATGTTGCACCCCGTTCCCTTCCTTCAGGGAACATGAGTTATGGTGCATAACTTTCAGTTCCCTTTTCAGTCAGATTCACTCAGTGTAACATACTGTATTGACTATGGGAATGTAATCCATTCATGCCCTTGAAATGCTCAGTAAAAATGCATGCTTGTGAGAACTTCTGCCTTTATACTTTAGGCGTTTTAGCTGATCTCTACTGTGTGCCAGAGAGTACAACCTGGGTGACATCACAGGCAGTAACATCCAAAGAATAATGCTTTACAAATGTGTTTGTGGAGCTCCAATTAGCTGCAGCACAAATGTCTGCCACCGGCACGTCCTTAAAAAGAGACCATGAGGCAGCTAGGCCCCGAGTGGAATGGGCGTGCACCCCAAAGGGCACCTGTTGACCTTTGCTGCTGTACGCCCTTTCAATGGCCTCAGTCACCCAGTGTGAGAGGCGCTGCTTTGAAAGGGCTCTGCCAGCAGCAGGATTGGCAAAACATACAAACAGTTGGTTTGTTTTTCTCCAACTGACAGTTCTATGGATGTAAACACTCAAGGCCCTGACAGCGCAGAGTGATTTCAACCTCCTCTGCTCCTCAGTGAGGACAGGGTGTGGAGGAAACTCAGAGAGCTCAAAGTCCAGACTCCTGGGATTAAGAGTTGGCACCTTTGGCACGTATGCGGGGTTAGGACGCAGAGTGACCTTTGACCCATCAGGGGCAAACCTTGTACACATTGGGTGTACAGACAGAGCATGGAGGTCACCCACACGTTTAGCTGAGCAGAGAGCCAGGAGCAGCGCAGTTTTATAAGACAACAAGTCTATTTCAATGCTACTGAGGGGCTCAAACAGAGGCCCGCACAAGGTATCCAGGACTAACTGAAGGTCCCATACTGGGGCCAGAGTCCTGTTGGGGGGCCTTTTTCTCAGTACTCCCTTCATGAAACGTATCGTGAGAGGGTGGGCACCGGGTGTTTTCCCCCCAGCCTATGTGGCACGCCGAGATGGCTGATAGAAACACCTTAATGGTGGAAAAGGAGTGACCTTTTTTCAGCAGGTCCTGTAAAAATGTGAGAAGCTGGACTAGGTTACAGGAATATGAAACAATATTCCTCTCCAGACACCAGGCCTAAAAAATATGCCATTTACAAGCATAGAGAGTCTGAGTTGACCCAGCTCTCGCTCCCTGTATTGTGCTAATAACATTACTGGGGAGGCCTGAGGCCGTCAGCCTGTTCCTTTCAGCGGCCAAGCTGTGAGTTGCCACAGTTCTGGACGTGGGCGGAGAAGCTGCCCGTGTGCTTGAGTCAGCAGGTCCCTGTGGAGGGGCAGCTGTCACCGTGTTCCTGACAGCAATGAAATTATTTCTGGGTACCACGGTTTCTGAGGCCACCTGGGGGCTATTAATATTAGGGAGAGAGCTCCCTTCCGTACACGTTCCAGTGTCACCTGAATTAAAGGGAGAGGTGGAAAAGCGGGGGGCGGCTGTGGCGTAGTGGTAATGGCAGTCGTCCCCCGATCGGAAGGTTGGTGGTTCGAATCCCGGTTCCCCACACCATGTGTCGTTGTGTCCTTGGGCAAGACACTTAACCCCAAATTGCTCCCGATAGGACTGGAAAGCACCTTGCATGGTAGTCTGCCGCTACCGGTGTATGAATGTGTGTAGCATTCAATGTGTGTAGCGCTTTGAGATTTTCACTAATGAAAAGCACGTTATAAGTAGGGGTTGAACGAGTACATAATTTTTAACCTCGACCTTAACATAAAAAAACTCGAACGACGCTCGAGTAGCCGATGACGTCACAGTGTCTTATGATGCAAAATAAATAAATAAATATAAATGCATAAAAACCGTCTTTACAAAAAGAAAAAAAAGACCAACAAAACATTGGGAGCATTTATTATGCTCCTATCATTTATCATACTGCAGATAAGTCACAGGAAAAACAAAACTATTAGTTATTATTATTAATATTAAAAGTGAAAGTATACCGTGCGGCGCTGAAACCGAAACTGAAAAACAAATGGGGCAACACCGCACCACAGCCTGAAGTGCTGTGCAATTTAGGTTTACTTTTAGAGATTAATGTGTTTATAGGTTTTTTTAATAGGTCTAGAGAGATTAATATGTTGCTTTTGTTTGTGAAACGAGAGAGGAAGCTGCCGTGTTATATATGTGGCCTGCAATGCAACACCGCCACCTGCTGCCAGTCACAATCTACGGTGGTCAGAGAACAGAAAATCAACAGGAAATAGCGCATTTTATAAATTAAAAACTGTTTTACCTTTTTGACAAGACTGCCTGCTCCATTTACATCCGTGCGCACAAAGGAATCCATTTTGTGGCGTCTACTAAAAGCTAAAAGCTACCTCGCACGCTGTGAAATGTGATGTGATGACGTCACTACGGGTACTCGAGGTGGACAAAAAAGCCTCGATAGAAGTCAAAGCACTCGAGCTGTCGAAAACTCGGGTATTCTGTTAATGCACTAGTTATAAGTTGAATTCATTATTATTATTATTATTATTATTATTAAAAGCGTAATACAGCACCCCTGCTGGCCAGTCGTGGGCCAACGCATCCATTCCCATCGTTGCGTCTGTCTCTTTCAGTGAAAAGAACAGGGCGGAATGCGAGCTGGTTTTGCACACGAACAGATCGATGGAGACCCGACCGAATCGTAACCAGACCTGGTTCACTATCCGTGGATTCAGTCTCCATTCTGAGGCCCGCAGCGGTCCTCTGGAGAGGGCATCTGCCCCATAGTTTAGTTCTCCCGGAATGTGTGTCGCCTTCAGTGACAAAATTCTGGGAGCACACCACGTGAGCAACCTGTGTGTCAGACCGAGGAGGGCCCTGGACTTCGTCCCCCTCCCATGTTGATGTGGGACACCACTGTCCTGCTGTCTGATTTTATGAGGACATGCTGTTTTGCAATCAGCCCCTTTTTGTAAAAGAGCTTTATTGACAGATAAACAGCCTTTAATTCCAGTAGGCTGATGTGGAACCGTGCCTCCTGTTTCCCCCAGAGCCCTTGGACGTTCTGGTTCCTGCAAACAGCTCCCCATCCCCTTAACGAGGCATCTGTCGTAACAACTACATGAGACATGACCTGTCCCAGCGGGACGCCTGCAGTAAACCCTGAGGGGTCTCTCCAGGGCTCCAGAGCTGTCAGACATTCCTGGCTGATCAGAATCCTTCCTGTCTGCCTGGCAGAGGCAGGAGGTGTTTGTTTGTTTAGCCATATTTGCAGAACCCGCATTTTCAGCAATGCCTATGGCACATACGTGATTGTAGCTGCCAGCAAACCCAAGAAGCGTTGGCAAAGTTTGATAGACACTCTCTGACCCAGTTGAAAACGTGTCAGACAAAGACGTATTGAAGCCACCCTCTCCTCTGAGATCCATGCTCTGTACGAGATGGTGTTGATCTGTACGCCCAGAAATACGGTAATCTGCGATAGAGTCAGTCAGGTCGCTTTTCTGCAGATTCAAAATGAATCCTTGAGCTTCCAGGTGCGTCATCACCATGTGTGTGTGCAGCCGGGCTTGTGTTTTTCTGCCTGCGAGAATCAGAAGGTCGTCTAAATAGTTTAGAATTCTGACCCCCCTGACCCCTGAGTGGGGACAACGCCGTGTCCAGGCACTTTGTAAAACGGGGAGCAGTTTTTAATCCGAAAGGTAAAGCTTTGTATTTGTAGGCTTTCCCTTCGAATGCAAAGCGTAGATTTTTTCTGTGTTTCTTCCAAATCCCCACGTGGATGTATGCTTCTTTGAGATCCACAGTGCATGTGTGGTCTCCTTGTCTCACAGACTATAGAACTTGTCTCAGCGTGAGCATTTTGAACCTGTAAGTTGTTATTTTGTTCAAAGCCCTGAGATCCAGAATGGGTCTTAATGATCGATCTCTTTTGGGCATGAGGAAGTACTTGCTATAGTGGCCGGTTTTTATTTCTCGTTTTGGAACAACACGTATCACACCTTTCTGCAGCATCGCTGTTATTTCTTCCCTCAAGACATGTGCACATCCTGGGTTTATATCTGATTTTAGCACCCCTGAACGGAGGTGATCGTTTGCGGAACTGCAGGCGAAGCCCGTGACGTACTGTTGACATGACCCACGTGTTGGGTCGACACGCCCCCCAGGCCTGCGCATGCGCCGAGAGCCTGAGAGGCATGTTTATTGTAGGCTGCCTGCGCCTCGTGGGTGTGGGCGGAGGAGCGTCCGAGCCCCCCGCTCCGTCCTGAGTGAACTGACCTGCCCGCACGTGAACGTCGTGAAGTCTGCCTGCTCCAGACAGACAACAGACGTCCCGCTGCGGTTCATTATCTGATCTGACACCCTGTGCTGCACGAGGGAGGGGTGTTTGTCCTCTCCCTTTACCGTGACTCTTTTTGTTTTGTTTTTAAGTCAAGAATCAGGGCAGTTCGTGCTTCTTGTACTTTATTTTTGTGTTTAGACGTACAGAAACCTGGGTTTTAAGTACACATAAATGTTACCAGCTTTTCTACAAATAAAGTCTGGATTTAAATGTCCTGGTTCCCGTACCCCGTGGGCGGACGAACCTGCAAAGTTCTGAAGCGGGCCCGGTTCATCAGGCCCGGTTCTGTCTCCTGTCTCGGCTCGCTGAGGAAGTTCTCGGCGGGGCCGCTTGGTGAGGAACAAACCTGTTCCTACTCCAGGACTGACCGGCCTGAGATAGACCTGCTATGGGTCTCTGCCGCTGCTCCCCGTCGTAAGCTAGTCTTTTCTGCGGGGGCGGCGTGTGGCTGAGCGGTGTCGCTACTGTTGCTGTGCGGGTCTGCTCCCGCTGGTGTCTCTAGGGGGGGCAAAGGCCTTTCTCAGCATTCCCTCTCGCAGCGCCTCAGCCTGCTTCCTTCGCTGCTCCAGCCTGCTCTGGATGCGCTCCAGGGCTCCCCCGAAGAGTCCCATCTGCTCAATCGGGTGGTAGAGGAAGGGAAAACAATGACCTTCAGGCAGGTCCGTGAGGGTGAGCCACAGGTGTCGCTGCGCGATGACCACCTCAGCCATGCATCTCTGAGCTACGGCCGCGGTCCCCAGCATGCGGAGCACAAAATCAGTCGCCCTGCGGGCTTCCTCCAAAATGTCAGTCGTCACCTTTTTGTTCGTGGTCACCTGGAGCTCTTGGAGTTTCGCCGCCAGATACGCCTGCATCAAGGCTGAGGCATTTAATGCACGGGCTGCGAGGCCCTGAGCTCTATAACATTTGTCGAGCTGTGCAGCCAAGGCGCGGCAGGCCTTGCAGGGCAGAGTTGGTTTTGCTCCTGATGTCCTAAGGGCCAGATGAGCCGCCAGCGTGTCCTCCATCTGTGGCACGTTGGCGATTCCTGCTGCCTCCATTCCGGCGACGTCGAGGAACTGAGAGAGCGGCCGAAGCATGGGAGCTCTGGGTTCAGCCCAGGTGCTGGTCAGTTCAGTAAGAAAATCAGGGAAAATCTGCATCCTGTGTCTCATGGTCGACTGCTGCTTCGCGTAGAAGTAGGTGCCCACCAACCTCGTAACCTGTTGGCGAGGTGGGGGTTCTAGCCAAGCAATTTGCAGCGCATCCGCCGCCCTGCGGCATAATTCGAAGAGAGCGGGGATGGATGCGTCTGTCTCCGGCAGAGCTGCCGTCGGGTTCTGGGGGAAATCTTCGTCTTCCTCTTCGGCCTCGTTGTCAGCCTCTTCGTCCGAAATCTCACCTGAGACTGTGAGCGAGAGTTCGTCCGCATTCATCAGGCCTCGTGTGTCGAAATCAGCCGTCGAGTCCCCGACGGGTGTCGCCATGTCCATACTGTCCCCCCATTTGACCTGTCCACTGTCCTCCAGATCAATGTTCTCGAGCTCCGGTGTGAGATTGAGCGGCTATGTGAGGTCCGGGTCCCGTTTTGGCGCGGCGCCGCCCATGGCCTTGGCCACGATGTCCACGCAACGCTTCCTCACAGACTCTGACAACTGGCTGCAGTGCGGGCAGGAGTCTGGGGATTCCAGCGCTGATTTAGCGTGCAACATCCCCAAGCAAACTGGACAGGCCTAGTAGGTGTCTGTCGCCGAGAGGGAGTAGCCGCAACTGCTGGGGCAGGCACGTGAACTGGGGCTCGCCAGCCTGCTGGTTCTTTTAGCGTTTTTCGATTTTCGCTTCACTTTCTCGGGCGCCATGGCTAAGAAAGATGAGCTGGTTAACTGTGCTAACTTTGTCCGAAGACGTCTCCTTCGTCGCGTCGCTTTCGCTGGCTAGCCTGCTACTCGTTAGCAAGGTAACGGTGTGACGCAGTTAGCGCCGTCGAGCAAAGTCTGCGAAGAGAGAAGAAAAAAACCTTGAGGTTAAATAAAAGATGCTAGACTAGCTTTCGCTAGCCCAGCCACAAGCAGGAATTTTCTTTGTGCGCTCGCGTAGGGAGCGAGCTCACCTCAGATAGAGCACAGTAGCACAGAGAAGTCCCGCGAAGTTCAGGTATAAGCGAGGTGAAGGGCTTAAAAGAGACAGAACGATGGGCGCAGTCGTCTTTATACCAAGAGGGCGGGGCCTCTGTGGTGACGCTGACGCCCACCTGCCATAAAGGCGTGAATGTATTACTTCAGGTAAATCGCGTGGGGGTGCAATTCCCATAGTCAATATGTTGCACTGAGTGAACCTGACTGAAAAGGGAACTGAAAAACAGGAAAGTGGTCTGAAATATCAGTATAAAGAATACCAGATTTTATAACATCAGTCAGTGCATTGGTAAAAATATTGGCCCTGTAAGAAATAAGACCGTAAACGGCCACCAAATGTAAGAAATAATGCGCTTGGTAAGGTATTTAAACACTTACTGAGCCACCATTATTGTAGATGCGCAGTTTAGCAGACTTTAATCTTGCACAAACTGCCACCAAATGCGCGAGTTCTTCCTTTTTCCGATACTAAATTGTTTTTACTGTGATTAGACAAGAATGTAATTTCACAAGAGGCTCAACTTATATTGGTCTACCAGAAAATAGACCTTTTATTGAAACTATCACAAGAATTACATTAAACATTTGTATCGATATTAGCTCTGATTTAATAACTACGTTGACAAGAATTCAAATTAAAACAAACAGACAGTTTAAACTTAACTGTTGGCACATTACTTGACAGATTAAAGCTTATGAAAAATAAGAAATAGGAGGAAGGAGTACTGGAAGCTAAGTTAAGCTAAAGTTGGTTACTTTGAACCAGACTGGGTGACACCTTTTTCCCACGCGAGCAGCTGCTGGGCTTCCGCACGTTCAAACACACCACGGCTCGTTACCTGTTGAAGGTTCGTCTCTTGGAGACACGAGTGGAGAAGTTTGTGGACACACACGTGGATGGGTTTGTCCAGTGGCCGTCCAGTTGGAACTTCAGCGTGAGTGTGCTGATTCACGATACGAGGAACTCGCCTCCCTCGGCAGGAAACAACGGTCAAGCGCACAGACTGATTTTCAAAATAAAACTTTAGAAAACAAATTCTTTCAGAAATGAGTGAACGGATCACAGTAAGGCTTTACTATGATTCCAGCTGAGACGTGGGTCGTTGACACATGACCGGGCCGTCTCCAGCTTTCCCCGAGGAGAGAAGCAAGTTGTCAGTTCGTTCTCCTCCAAACACTAACGAAAATGCAGGAAGTGCCCATTTATAGGGGAGGTGAGGACTGACCCACCTCCTTAACGGCTACAGGCTGGTTAACAAAATAAAAGATGGAAGTATGATCCCATAGGCAGAAAGTCTCTTGACGGACAACAGGAAAACTGTTTACATAAACAGCCAGGTGGCCTGCTTGTGGGCACAGAGAATATTATGGCTAACTTCATAGACAACACAAAAGAAGCTGCAAGTTAAACGTTTACTCTGACCTTGTGCTTTAGATTCAAAGACTGCTTGTTCTGCAGAAATAAACCAGCCGAAGGGTCAAAGTCATGCAAGTAACAGATCATCATTGAAATGACAAAAATACTGTTTGATCAATTCTGAATTAACACACATTAAAGAGAAAGTTCAATCTGATTAATTAGTGTCCATTAATTCAAAATAATTGTAACAAAATATAGTGTCCACTTGTCTCCTTGAGCTCCAAGCAAGTGTAACACTGAGAGTTTCAGAGAGGTGTGAACCCTAAAATATCAAAGACGAGGTGTATCACTACAGTCCCCCTTTTTGGAAGTCATCGCCTGTCCTTGGAGATGAGTTCCAACCCGAAAGGATACCACCGAATGTCTCTGACCTCTATGTAATCCAGCAAGTGGAAAAAAAAAAGTCAAAAAAAGTTCAAAATTATATTCCCATAATGTTTTTGGAAATTCCATATTGTTCGTAGGTAATCCCATTGCGGTAAGCTTTCAATCCTTTGGAAACATAGTCTGTTAACCCATGGAAAACTGAGTCTGTGATCCCTTGGAAAACAAAGTCTTATAATCCACAACGGTAAATCCACAACGATGGGGGTTATTGATTTCATCAGCAAGAATGGTTTTTAATCAGCATGTAGAGGGGATCCCTCGATTGAAGCAGAGGAGGCGGGCCTTGGATGAAGGTTGAAGACCAACGTTGGATCAGCAGGTCCCCACATCGAAGGTTGCAGGCTGGATGGCTTCCAGTCGGTGCCACCCTGGTTCAATGTGTCATGCAATTATGTGGTTTTAGGTGGGCTTATGATAGGGATTCTACATTAAGCCTTACCTATATGCACCTGGTATGTAAGCTATCATGGATTAGATCAGCTACAATTACCAATTAAGGGGTGGATCAATGCTGTAAAAATCAGAAATAGGGATCTATACCTATAGAAATGTGGAGGGCTTCTGTAACGAAGGCCTCTTCATTCAAACTATTCCTCCATTCATTATTTAGTTTAGGTTAAACTAAAATAAAAAATGAAATCTAGTTTGGTCTAAATGTCTGTTGTCTTTTAGACGAACGACGCAAGATTTGGTATTCCCTATAAATTTTGAAGTCTATGGCGAGACTCATCAAAATGAATAGATCTAGAATAGAAACGATCGAAACGGTTCTACCTAAATGATTGGGAGGTCAGTGTAGATTATAGTACCTTAAGTAGTATTGATCTACAATGACTTTTCAAAGATTGAGATCTTTAACAAAATGAACAGCATGTTGGCATAGTTAAAATCCATTTAAGTCTTCAACTTATCAACAATCAAAACTAGTTTTGGCTGGGAGTGTTCAGAAAACAATAACGTCAATAACAACAAAAGTAGCAATCAAGCAACTAAAAACAATGTTTCACTACGTCAAACTCACTCTGGTTGTCAGATTACAAACGAGTGTTCTGTCCAGTAAGCCTGCCTCTCGGGTCAGGTTTCTGACGGTCTGCAGTACCCTGTTGGGCCTCATAACGATCCAATCGAGCCTCAACAGCTTGGACGCGACGGAGTAGGTACACGATCATCCCGCACATCACGAAAGAGAGGATCATTACCACAACTGAATTGAGCGAGTCGGCGCTAGACCACGCGTAAGTGATAGGTTGAAACGGTATCGTAGTGTCTGACTTGAGCGTCCTGAGAACTTTATTAATCGGTTCGACGTCGACGACTTTAGTTCCTTCAAAACGGAGTTGTTCAATTGTTTTAGGGTCTATCTCTAAGCTCATGTTTGAAAAGCACTCGGAATCTTCCAGAGTAGATTCCCACCGATCCGGATGGAGGTGGTAGAGTGTCAGTTCACCAATGTGTACAGTTGTACCTTCGGGGACACTGATCCACATTGTTTTATCTGGGAGGGTCACAAGTTTGTTAGCCGCGGGTTGGTGGTCGTACACCATCGTTGCGGTTCTCTGGGGAACATTGACTAACCAACGTGACCCAACTATTTCCGCGCTAGCGGTCGTAACCTGGCGTCGCGGAGTCATGGTCGTTGGGCATTTTGAGTTATCTGGAACGGGTGTGACACCGCAAATGCCCGTGCCTTTATTCAGAATGAAAGGCTTGCTCGTACACAGGTAGTGTATGTCGTGTGTGAGAACACACATCAGGAGGTTTGGAACCAAGTAGATTGAGGGGTCACTGTCGCGATAAGCAATCACCTTTGGAGTGTTAATTTTTACATGGTTTTCACCGTGCCAATTACCGACATTAATGACGTCTTTCAGTCTATATATGCCGTCTGATGGAATGATGGGTAGATTGATAAGGAACGCGAATTCACCCGTTACGTGGTTGACATAAATCGGGATTGCGCTACCGAGAGCGAAAGCTAGGTGAGCCTGGACTGACCTTGCTTGTTCGCCTGTAGCGGAGGTAAGGATGTCTGTTACCATCTGCATCGAGACGAGATAGGGTGGAATTCTGCCAGTGGCTAGTGCATCAACTGATGAGCTGATATCTCTAAGCATGTCAGAAAGGACCCTATCTATCAGGTGCATGATGGTGTATTCCCATTCTACCTTAAGTTTTAGTTCATTTACCGTTTGTGCCAGGACCTGTATTCTTTGGGTGTGAGTGTTCAGCACTAAGACAGTTTGTTTAAGAGTTTTGGTCACCTGGGTAAACTGAGCTTGTTGTTGATTCATCTGTATTTGGATCTTTGGGAACTCATTTTGCATTTCATTAACATGTTGTCTTAGGGATGATATGCTGACAGTGTTGACTGCGGACATGCCTAAACTGAAAAGAGAGCCGAGAGGAGAGGCGGCGAGGAGGAGCAATCCAATGCCACGCTTCTCTCTCAAAGGTTTTCCACTCAGCTCCTGTTGAGTGAGAGTGTACTTATGTAGCTGCTTTAACATGTGTCGGATTTGTCCTTTTGCGTCCTCGATTGGGTAAGTGTACCACGATTTGTCGAGCCACTCCTCTTTGATTGTAACGTGCTGTTGGATCACGGTTTGGGGATCAAAGCGAACAAAGACCTTCTGGCTATACAGACGACAATCTGCGACGAGCAGTCCGGGTTGATCCCGAAGACTGATTCCTGAAGTAGGTCCGAGGGTTACAACCTCGAGTTGCCCAACTTGGACGAGTCCCAAGAAGACGAGGATTAATAGGAGCAGTTTCATCATGGTCCTAAGGAAACACAAACAGATAGAACTTAGCTTTCTAACAATTGTTGGATTTAAACCTGTGGATTTACAACTGTCGTTAGAGTTAAACCTCGTTGTGAGTTTTACACTTAGTGTTCTACGTTCTAGTTGGAATGGTTTCTTTTCGCAACTAGTATAGTTTAAACTGTTTAGTTTATTTACTATCCTGTGCTTGGACGACCTTGTTTTCCCATGAAGTCTTTGAGTTTGCGAGATCTTTGTCATTTGTGGGGTTATTGAAATCTTTGTCCTTGACATGGGCATGGCCTAACATCACCCCCCTGTGGTCATGAGGGACCACGCACACAGGTGTGGACGTCCGTCCATGGGCACGAGTTAGGATGCCTTTGTTTAGTTTAAGCTGTTCGCGCAGTTTATGGGGAGCCTTGTACAGGAACCTTATAGGTTTCGGCCAACGTACCTCTGTACGTTTACCTCTTTCTGCGTAATGCAGGTGTGTCACAACTGTCGGCGCCGTCGCAGGCGTTGTGATGTACGTCTTCCCAATTCATGACAGAAGAGGTGCTTTTTGAGTCCGTAAGAACTATGTCATCTCTGAGTAGTTCTACATTCAAATGCTCTTGAACCAAGGTTTCATTGAAAGCTTGGCTGATAGCCGAATTACCTGTCCCAGAGGACAGCACAGCGTTCCCGGTGTGTGATCCTTGGATCTCTACACCGTCCTCTACCTGTGGTAGGAAGTGTGGGTTCACCCCCCTTTTGTTCGAGGAGGGGTCCTCAAAATCTGTAACAATGGAGTCCAAGTGACTGTCAGCGTGTTGTAGACTGTCACCTTCTGGACTCAGATGTCCTCGAACCAAGACTTCCCTGAAATCTTGGCTGTATGCCGAATTACCTGTCCCACAGGACAGTACAGCGTCCTCGGTGTGGGACCCATGGATCTCTACACCGTCCTCTACCTGTGGTAGGAAGTGCTCAGTGAGTGCCGAAGGTGTCAGCTCGCAGAGGAGGTTCTCGTGTTGGGCCAGAGTCTGGTCCAATTGTTGAGTCTCCTCTGTCTCACCTGTACATGAAGGATCACTTACTGGGTCTGTGGTCTCGGTTGGGGAATCCTTTTTTACCTCAGCGGTACCTGCTGTTAGACAGTCAGTGTCCTGACCTTGGGGAGGTACCACGAATGGCAGTGGACTGCTCACTGTGGCCCACATTGTCTGATTGCCATAATTTATAATCGCTTCAAAGCGATTTATAAAATCTTGGCCAACCACAAATGGAGCCCGGAGTGAGTCAAGTTCAGACACATATACCGGGTGGTATAGTGACATCTCGCCAATCTGCATGTGAACCATGGCTATTAGGGTCGTTCTCGTCTTTGCGAGGCCCTGTTGCTCACCATAAGTGTATTTCACAAAGGGTATTTGCCTGTCAACATCGTTAGCGGCGGTCCTTAGCTCCTCAAACAGTTCGGCTGACATGATAGACACGTCTGAGCCGCTAACCAGGAGCGCTTCTTGCGCGAGGACCCCTTCCAATGTGAGTGGCAGGTAAGCTCTTTTAGCTATCCCCCTTCTTATAAAGTTACACAGAAACCGATCAGGTTTTTTCACACGTTTCTGTGTACGTGTGACTCTGTCTGTGTAATCATCATCGCTGTCAGCATCATGATGGCAGTCTGCCTCATGACCTTCAGGATGTGGATTTTCAGCAATTTGTTTGCTGTCAGCATCTGGACTTTCAGGACGCTGATCATCAGCAATTTGTTTGCTGTCAGCATTTATGTCAGTGTTGACGTTGTTGTTGTCAACTGTGTGCACTGAGTTGTTGCAAAAGGCAGTGCTGCGCGCCGCTTCATCAGGATGAACAACGTTGTTTGTGTTATCATCAAGGACAACGTCACACGTTGTGTCAGCTTGGTCAACCACTGTAACATTCAAATCATTTGACAAACAACTCACAATCTCAGTCACGTCCTCGCGCGGAGGCGCCGTTTCCATAATCTGGAGCATGTGTGACTCATTGCATGTCTCGAACTGTGCAGTCCGAGGGGCAGGGGCAGGAGGGCCGCTTCTCGGGGGTACATGTCGGGACAGACCACTTTTCAAAGGGTCACGGTTCCCAGACATCAACTTCTCTCGAAGTTCACCCACTGTGAGACCTAGGTGAGAACTCTTTTGGTTCGATCTGAACCATCTTGGTTCATCTAGAGAGCGAACACCTACCTTGTGTGGTTCTCTGCTCATCTCAGGGTTTTCAACCTGAGGGGCGGGGGCAGAAGAACACCCCGTGAACCGATCAGAGTCACTGTTCCAGCTGGAACTGATCTGTTGTTTGTTATCATGAAAAACCTGTGTCCTCTCGCACTTTGAAGGAGAGGGAACCTCTTCTAATGTCTGCGAGTGGGATGTGACCTTTTGACCTGTACAAACCTCTGATGGTATCCTAGGTTGTATTTCGGCCTCAAAAACTGTCGCAGCATATTGTCTTATCACTTCCATGGAATCTTTTTTGCAATCAACCTTGAAATGAACACATTTCATTTGAAAAGGCATAAGATTCATAATGAAAAGACGTTTAAACTCCATATTTTCCTCTAATCCAGGGACAGTTTTGCCCCCGGAGTAGACCGAGATTAGCCTGTCGTAGAATGACAGGGGATTTTCCCACTTATCCTGACGGACGTTCCTAGCAGCTAAGTAATTAGCATACGATGAGGCAGATTCCCCCACTTTGCGGGAAGCACGGGCAGGAAACCCAAGGCCCCCATCCATCCATCTAGGATACACAGAACAAGAGGCCTCCTCAGGTGGTTCACCTGTTTGAACGTCCATCTTTGTACTGATGTTCTGTGAAAAATCAAATAACGTGGGTCTCATTTCACAGTGTGTATTCTCACCATGTGATGCCAGGATGTGAAATTAAATAAAAAATCAGTGATTCCTATTAATTTGTCGACCTGTGACAAGGTCATCAAGGTTGGCTAGTTTTGTGTGATTTTTTGTGAAAAACCAAGACAAAAGCTGCCTCCTGTGTGTTATTTCAAACTTGCAGTTTAAAAACACCGGGACAGAGAGCTAGTTTTGCACAGAATTGATGATAAAAGTGTCAAGGCTTATCAAAAACAGACAAGTCTCTATTAACTCTGTGTAACTGTTCTGCCATCAACATTTGATTATACGTGAAAATCAAATGAAAGGGTGCTGTGTGTACAATATTCTCAAAATGTTTCCCGTTTAAAACAGGAACATTCAACATGTACAAATTACAGGAAGACTGCGTCTTCTAATGTAACCAGCAGGGGGCACAGCGCTGGAAGTGAGTTTATCACAGCGACTGTAATTTCTCTATCTGACCGCTATAGAGGCGCTGTTATCACCCGTGAGCGAAGCTGCAGCTTTTAGCCCACAGACATCTAACACGGATGAAAAGCATCAAGCAGACAGACCCAAAGCGTTACGTGATACAGCTTCAGAGCCCCAGGCTCACAAAAACGAAATCATGTGCGTAAAATCGGTTGGACTGTGAAACATTTTAAACTGCGTTTAAAAGAAAAAAGGTCGGGCCTTCAAAGGAGCTGCAGCTCCCGGCGTCACGTGACCTGGTCACATGGCGATCGGCAGTCAACAGAGCAACAGACTCAATCCACCCATCAAAATCACAAAAACACCGCGTTTAAACAGTCTTTTCAATGACAGTAATGGACAAACAAGCCTGAAACTTGTCTGGGACAAGCAGCTGTGAAGTGAAAGTTGACGAGGAGCGGGGCTTCACCCACTGCGCAAGCGTCAACACTTACAGCGTAATCGACCAATCACAGCGAAGACAGAACTGTAGTTCTAAAACCCAAGTGTTCATGGGAAACTGTGTCTTCCAAACCTAACGCCGCCCACGTGCGACGCGCCGTTCGAGCGGTGCGGTGTGTTCACGGACCTATGGTCGGTCGAACAAAAGCGTGGAACGGACTTTTCAACGTTCTAAAACAGTCATAAACATCGCAAAACACCGCGGTTAAGCCAGTCTTCGACGATATCACGCGTATAGAACTGAAACAACACAAATAAACCGTCAGAAATGTGTACATAAATGAATCTGACAACCAGAGTCTACAGAAACCAACGTTATTGAACACAACACACAATGGACCAATCACAGCGTTTTAAGCAGCCATCTTGTCTCTCGGTACCGCTTTTAGCATTAGCTCGACCCAAGGTTCTAGACACTCTTTCACAAAATAGACGTATTTTTACACCGTAGAAAATACTGTCAATGAGCTAAAACACAACCAGGCTAACCCCCAGGCCTTCCAAAGAAGGCAGCACGCTAACTGTGTACAACAACGGACTTTACGTCAAACGGAACCGGAACACATCCGGTCCAAAAACGGAGTGGGTTTTCCCGAACCTCGGCTAACACGTTGTAACAGATTAGGTAAAATGGAGCAGCAAAATAATGTGTGACACAGCTTTTCAACAGAAAATCGCAGATGAAATAAAATGAAGCAGAGGTGACACGGCGGTCACAAAACGAAAAAATGCATGCAGCCTCGCGACACGCAATGAAACGTCTCACAAAAACAAACATTCATTCATCCGTAGCTCCAAAACACACGTTCAAAAGTGAAAGAAAAGAATAATTCTAACGGGAAAACGCACCAGACAATGCCACAATTAGCAATCTCTGAGACACTCACCAGCCAAAACTATCCTATAAGTCCACAACAGGATGCAAACTAATGCCAACAACACCGTAACATCAAGCTACACAAAACAACTTAATAAACGTTCCAGGAACTCGGACGAGCCACCAAATCCAAGAAATAAGACCGTATGCGGCCACCAAATGTAAGAAATAAGACCGTAAACTGCCACCAAATGTAAGAAATAATGCGCTTGGTAAGGTATTTAAACACTTACTGAGCCACCATTATTGTAGATGCGCAGTTTAACAGACTTTAATCTTGCACAAACTGCCACCAAATGCGCGAGTTCTTCCTTTTTCCGATACTAAATTGTTTTTACTGTGATTAGACAAGAAATGTAATTTCACAAGAGGCTCAACTTATATTGGTCTACCAGAAAATAGACCTTTTATTGAAACTATCACAAGAATTACATTAAACATTTGTATCGATATTAGCTCTGATTTAATAACTACGTTGACAAGAATTCAAATTAAAACAAACAGTTTAAACTTAACTGTTGGCACATTACTTGACAGATTAAAGCTTATGAAAAATAAGAAATAGGAGGAAGGAGTACTGGAAGCTAAGCTAAAGTTGGTTACTTTGAACCAGACTGGGTGACACCTTTTTCCCACGCGAGCAGCTGCTGGGCTTCCGCACGTTCAAACACACCACGGCTCGTTACCTGTTGAAGGTTCGTCTCTTGGAGACACGAGTGGAGAAGTTTGTGGACACACACGTGGATGGGTTTGTCCAGTGGCCGTCCAGTTGGAACTTCAGCGTGAGTGTGCTGATTCACGATACGAGGAACTCGCCTCCCTCGGCAGGAAACAACGGTCAAGCGCACAGACTGATTTTCAAAATAAAACTTTAGAAAACAAATTCTTTCAGAAATGAGTGAACGGATCACAGTAAGGCTTTACTATGATTCCAGCTGAGACGTGGGTCGTTGACACATGACCGGGCCGTCTCCAGCTTTCCCCGAGGAGAGAAACAAGTTGTCAGTTCGTTCTCCTCCAAACACTAACGAAAATGCAGGAAGTGCCCATTTATAGGGGAGGTGAGGACTGACCCACCTCCTTAACGGCTACAGGCTGGTTAACAAAATAAAAGATGGAAGTATGATCCCATAGGCAGAAAGTCTCTTGACGGACAACAGGAAAACTGTTTACATAAACAGCCAGGTGGCCTGCTTGTGGGCACAGAGAATATTATGGCTAACTTCATAGACAACACAAAAGAAGCTGCAAGTTAAACGTTTACTCTGACCTTGTGCTTTAGATTCAAAGACTGCTTGTTCTGCAGAAATAAACCAGCCGAAGGGTCAAAGTCATGCAAGTAACAGATCATCATTGAAATGACAAAAATACTGTTTGATCAATTCTGAATTAACACACATTAAAGAGAAAGTTCAATCTGATTAATTAGTGTCCATTAATTCAAAATAGTTGTAACAAAATATAGTGTCCACTTGTCTCCTTGAGCTCCAAGCAAGTGTAACACTGAGAGTTTCAGAGAGGTGTGAACCCTAAAATATCAAAGACGAGGTGTACCACTACAGCCCTCATTCACGAAAATGTTCGTATTTTTATCCTAAATTTCTCTTACTTTTGTTCGTACGAAGTGTTCGTACGAACATGCCACGTCAGATTCAACAAACACTTCTATCGCCAGGAAACGTGTGTAAATGAGGTGCGTAAATAATGATGAATCCCACCTGTCCTATTCACCTGCTCGTGCACGCGAGAGGTTATTTACATAATTCCCACCCCTCTGAACACCATATAAGGATATAGTTTCCTGCCACTGCGAGCAGGAAGTGTCCATTCATAAACAGGTCGGTCCGGCTTTTTATGCGTCAGAAAACACACAAACGGACTTCCGGGCTGGTGAGCGAGAGGATGACAGCGTAGTGAAACGCGCTCCCGACGCTTGAGTTAAATATAGCCCAAAACGACTCGAATTTGAAATAATTATCCTTGGACAATTAAGAACAGGGCTCGAAGATGCCACCAAAAATAAAAGTTCTCAAGAAGTCTGCGCTATCAAAGCTGCACGAAGGAGACGAAGTGGACCAGACCGCACCTGCACCAGCTGTCAGCGACATGGAGGACGAGGACGCGCTAACAGCTGATGAGCAACAAGCCGGCGGCGTGAGTCTGGAACTCATTCTGAAAGAACTGAGAGAATTCAGAAAAGATAATGATATGCAGCTAAAGGGAATTCGAGATGAAATTAAAAAGACAAACAAGCGAGTAGAAGAGGCGGAAGGGAGGATCATGGACGCTGAAACTCGAATACAAACAAATGAAGAAATGACAGCAGAAATGTTTAAACTGCACAAGGAAATGAACGCAAAATTAACGGATCTGGATGGGCAATCCAGAAGAGAAAATGTTAGAATATATGGCGTTAAAGAAGGAGCAGAAAACGAGGCTCCATCAATGGTGAATTTTGTTGAAACTTTGTTAAAAGAAAAACTGGAAGTGCCGGTTTCAGCAGAGCTGCGGGTGGAGTGCGCGCACCGCGCTGGCGTGTCAAAGCCGCCACCAGCTGCGACACCGAGATCAATTATTATTAAAATGTCCAGCTACAGGATGAAAGATGAACTTTTAAAACTAGCCTGGCAGAAACGAGGATTTGAATATCTGGGAAACAAGATTAACTTGGACCATGATTATGCACCTGACGTTATGAAGCAAAGGAGGAAATATGCAGAGGTGAAATCAGTGCTGAAGGAGAAGAAGATCCGTTTCCAGACCCCGTTCCCAGCCAAGATGAGAGTGTTTTATCCTGAAGGAACCGTGCTGTATGGCTCAGCAGAGGAGGCAACAAGCGACCTGGACAAGAGAGGATTCCCTGTGACTGTCACTAAACGCCCGGAGGCTTTAATGGAACAGATCCAAGAACTAATGTGGCACACCGAGAAGAAGAGGAGCAGGAGGGGTGAAGATCAGACCCGAGGCTACAAGGAGAAACTCCGAGAGTTCAGACGGCAGGACCAGAAATAACTGGACACTGAGAAACAGATAAGTAAAATAAATCAGCGGTGAGTGATTTCCCTTTTGTTTGAGACTTTTTGAAGAACATATGAATAAGAGTTCATTGAAGAGAAATAAGAACTGAGGCAATAGATACTAATGAAAATTGTCGGGTGGTCTTTTTATGTTGTCATTAAATGGACATGGGCCTAATGGCAAATGAAGGCCCTCTCCCACCACCAGAAGAGAGAGGCTCACCTTCAAACCCCCCCTTTCAGTGGGGAGGACTAAGGGTCACACTGGAGACCCCACAGTTGGAAGTCAACGTGTTTTTGTTTTCTATTTTTGTTCAAGAACAGTTTATAGTTTTTGTTCAAGCTCCATGCAGCTTTAATGTTGATTTGTTTATGGGTTTTTTATGTGAATATTCAGGAAGGATGTGGGTTAAACTAAAACACAAAATCATTAAAACATACAGACTGAAATATGGCTGGTGATAAATTAAAGGTTATTTCATATAATGTAAATGGGTTGCTCAATCCAATAAAACGCAGTAAGATTTTAACCAAAATGAAGAAGGAGCAGGCTCACGTAGTGTATTTACAAGAAACCCATCTGAACAAAAGTGAACATGAAAAACTAAGAAGAATGGGCTTCAACCAATTGTTTTTCTCCTCATACAAATCAGGACGTAGAAGGGGAGTAGCTACTCTTATCTCAAACAAGATACATTTTGAAAAATCATACGAACTGGTGGACAAGGAAGGCAGGTTTGTGCTTGTGAGAGGGAATGTAGGAGGAAACCCTATTACATTATTTAACATATATGCTCCTCCGGGGAGCGATATTGATTTTTTCAAGAGAATAACTAATATAATGGTAAAAGAAACACGGGGCATTCTGCTTGGAGGAGGAGACCTGAACATACATTTGCAACCAATGGACTCATCTGGGAAGAAAACATACCAGAAAGAACAACAGCATAAAAAAATAAATACACTTTTTAAGGAAGTTGGTCTGATAGACATATGGAGAGATTTTTACCCTAATAAAAAGGATTACACATACTATTCAGCCACTCATTCAGTATATACAAGAATTGATTATTTTTTAACATTTACAAAAGATAGGGACAAGATGGACCGATGTGAGATCGGAACAATTGATGTGAGTGATCACTCACCGGTATATTTAACAGTAGACCTTGGTTTACAAAACAGAAAGAACATATGGAAATTCAATTCAGGTTTGCTTAATAACCAGTGGTTCAAACAGGAAACACGGAAAGAAATTGGTTCTTTTTTAGATTTCAATGATAATGGAGAAGTATCTCCACCGATACTATGGGACACTCTTAAAGTGGTTTTGAGGGGAAAAATTATAGCCATGGCATCACATTTAAAAAAATTAAGAAATAAAAAATCAGAGGAATTGCATAAAAAATTGGTAAATTTAGAACAAAAGCACAAACAAAATTGTACACCAGATACATTAGAAGAATTAAAAAAAATTAGAAATGAAATAAATGATATGACAGCACAGGAGACTATGAAAAACCTCATGTTTCTTAAACAAAGACACTATGAAGGTGGATCAAAATCTATGAGGATATTAGCATGGAAATTAAAAAAGAAAATAGCAGAAAATACAATCCATAAAATCAGAAACCCTAAATCAAAATTATTAAAGACCAAATTAAATGACATCAAGGAAGCATTTGAAATATTTTACAAAACCCTATATTCAAAAATCTCTGGAGGAACTACAGAAGAAATTGATGAATATTTGAACACACTAGAACTACCCCATATGAGCGAAGCACAGAATACAAAAATGATATCTGATATTACAGAAAAAGAACTGAAAAACGCAATAAGTAGATTAAAACCATGTAAATCACCAGGGTCAGATGGATATACAGCAGAATTTTATAAGGAATTTCAGAAGGAGCTGATTCCAATCCTCCTTCCTTCATTAAATTGGACTTTGAAAGAAGCGCAAACACCACCAAGCTGGAAAGAGGCAATAATATCAGTAATACACAAAGAAGGCAAAGACAAATTGGATTGCGGTTCATACCGACCAATATCTGTTTTAAATATTGATTATCGACTTTTTACATCTATAATGGCCAGACGATTGGAAGAATTTCTCCCTTCCCTAATAAATAATGATCAAACTGGCTTTATACGCCAACGTCAAACACAGGATAATGTAAGGAGGACATTACATATTATGGATCACATACAAAAGAATAAACTGGAAGCTATTATTATCAGTATAGATGCAGAAAAAGCATTTGATTCAGTTGACTGGAATTTTCTTTTTAGGGTTCTACATAAATTTGGATTACATAATACGATAATAAAAACAATACAGGCATTATACAACAAACCCACAGCGAAAATTAAAGTTAATGGACAGCTATCAGATAGAATTTTTTTAGAAAGAGGGTCAAGACAAGGTTGTGCGTGGTCACCGTTACTATTTGCATTATATCTAGAACCACTAGCCCAATTAATAAGACAAAATAAGGATATTAAAGGAATAATGATAAAAGGGATAGAACATAAATTGGCTTGTTATGCAGACGATATATTAATTTATTTAGAACAGCCAACCCACTCCCTTCCAGCATTGATGCAAGTATTCAATCAATTTGGTCAGTTATCAGGATACAAAATTAATATTAACAAAACTCAGTTGCTGTCCTATAATTATACTCCACCGCAGGAAATTCAAAATAAGTATCCCCTAGCTTGGCACAATGATCGTCTTAAGTATCTAGGAATCACTATGCCAAAGGACCTCGAAAAATTATCTGAATATAATTATGTTCCCATGATAAAGAAAATTAAAGAGGATATCGTAAGATGGAATCTAACTCCTTTCTTAAGTTTTAGTTCAAGAATTAACTCAATTAAGATGAATATACTGCCCAGATTATTATATTTATTTCAAACTTTACCAATTGAAATAAATCAAAAAGTTTTCAACGAATGGGACAAGCTATTATCAAGATATATTTGGCAGGGTAAAAGACCTAGAATTAGATATAAGGTCTTACAACTTGAAAAGAAAATGGGAGGTTGGGGGTTACCTTCAATAAGAGATTATTATTTAGCAGCACAAGTAAGAACATTGATATATTGGTGCGACCCAAAATATGATGCTAAATGGAAAACTATTGAAATGAAAGAGACACCAATTCCTATACAGGCAATTTTGGCTGATGAAAAAATGCAATGTTACATAAATAATATAGATAACCGCTGGATTAAAACAACTCTTAATGTGTGGAAAAATATTGTCAAAAAAAATGCACTAGAACACGACCTAGCGGCCATAAAATGGATTGCATATGATTCAAATTTCACTCCAAACAAACTGGATGCCAGGTTTAAGAACTGGACCTCCAAAGGAATTACTGCTTTATGTACAATAATGAACAACAAAATCTTAGATGATTTCGAAACTCTTAAGAGGAAATATTCTCTGGACAAGCAGGACTTTTATCGATATTTACAAATAAGAAACTTTGTTATTCAAAAAATTGAGCCAATTACTGATAAGAATATAAACCTAATGGAAATCTTTATTAATGCCTACAAATCAAAAATCACAGGGAAAATTATTTCACTTATATATAAAAACTTAACAGATCTAAAAAACAATTCAACACTACACATTAAAGCAAGATGGGAAAGCGAGGGCAATTTAACAATAACAGAGGAGGAATGGACACTAATGTGGAGAAACCAATGGACATATAATAAATCCTTACAATGGCAAGAATATGGATGGAAAAATTTTGTAAGATTTTTTATCACACCTGCTCAGAAAAGCCACTATGATGGAAATCCTCCTATATGCTGGAGAAAATGTGGAAATCAAGATGCAAACCATTTTCATGTCTTTTGGGACTGCCCAATTATAAAAGATTACTGGAAAGAGATACATAGTGCCTTACAAGAAATTTTCAAGCGAAACATTCCTTTGGAAATCAAGCTTATGTATTTTGGCATAATTCCTCAAGAGTCTTCAAAAAAAACAAAATATTTGATGACTATTTTATTAACAGCAAGTAAGAAAAACATTACAAGAAAATGGTTATCACAAGACAAACCTACCTTAGATGACTGGATCGACATAACATTTAATATATATAAAATGGAAAAAATAACAGCCTTTCTCAACTACAAGACTGAACAATTCTGTCAGAGGTGGCAGAATTGGGTGGACTATGTAAAACTTAAAAGAATTGATTTCATATTTTGAAAACAACCTTGATAAAATCACCCAGATAATCCACTCTCCTTAGTTTAACCACTCAACATTGTTGTGCTTTTATTTTATATGTTTTGGTTGGTCGTTTCTGTTTATTTATTTATTTATTTTATTTATTTTTTTATCGCTATGTCTGGGTTGCTTTTTTACTTTTTAAATTTGTTCTTTTTTTTCACACTAATTACTAATTACATTATAAAATTTCTCAGGGAAGTGAAGTTGAAATTTTGTCTTGACTCTCATAAGACAATGCTATAATTGTCCAATACAGTATATTTTAAATGATGACGTTCATTTTGTGATATAGTGACTTTTTATATTGGACGTTTTTCTGTTAAATACTTAAAAGTTCTGTAATGTATACTTTCTTGGGAATTTATGAAAAAAAAAAAATTACAAAAAAAAAAAAAGAAAACACACAAACGCGGTTTGGCGAATTAAATTGACTCGCCTTTGATCATAGTTCAGCCCCGGATCTGAGCGTAGACGCACTTACGCGCGATCCACACAGAATACAGATGACATCTGTGTGCGCCCATTCAGTCAAAAGGCAGATTTATATTAAAAATGACATGAAACGACGTGTGTGTGTGTGTGTCAGCTGTGAGCCGAGGACCCACCCGTGCGGCGCGCACGGACCATCCTCGGGGCGCGGGGGGGGCCCACGCGCCGCGCGCGGTGGTCGATGTGGGGC
>JBBPBX010005666.1:0-23006 GCA_038048925.1 Garcialebias charrua | reverse complement strand
GCGGTGGTTGACGCGGGGCGCGGGGGGTTGAAGCCGCTTTATTTTAATTTAACCATCATGTGTCGTTGCATTTAATTATTTTCAAACTCAGAATATTTTCTAAATACAAGTGACCCCCTAGTTACGACTCCATCGACCTACGAACAACGGGACCTACGAACGTATCATATTTAATAAAAATATGAAATTACTGTATTAAAAAAAAAATTGTGTTTAAATGTTCTTAATTTCATGTGTACATCACTTTGTTGCAGCTGTGGTTGTTTTAAAGGCTTTATAAATAATAATTATGATAAAAATGATCATTTCTGATCATTTTTTGAGCAATCTTGGGCAACAGGAAGTAGGTCTTCAGTTTACACGGTCACAAATTAATGTAGAACACCGGACGCCATTTTAGGATAGCTGCCCGGCGCCGGGCCGAAGACTGGTGACCAGGATGGCTTCATATGGATTAATTACGAGCTGGTAACGTCTCTGTGAACTTTGTGGATGTCTCAGGCAGCAGCGGATTTATCGCTGATCGTGCCAGGCCGCCGCGCGAAGACCTCCGGCCGGCCTGGCTACACCTCCGGCCTGGCTAGCTCCAGAAGCTAACACGGGAGCTAACACGGGAGCCGGCCTTTTGAACACTTGTGACCAGGATCGCATCATATGGATTAATTACTAGCTGGAATCGCTCTGTGAGTTCTGTGGACGTCTCAGGCTGGAGCAGGAGCTGCAGATTGATCGCGCCGCCGCTCCAACACCAGCTCATGGCTTGGCTAGCAGAAGCTAGCCAGCTAGCTAACACAGGTCTGGAGCGGCTGCGGTGGTTCACTGGCCGGCCGCCGCGCTGCTCGGCCCGACAACAATCAACGCATGGCAACCTAAGATGTCGGCTTTGACCATCTCAAAGTAAGAAAATATATTTTTATTTATTCTGTAAATGTGAATAGCAATGTTTAACATTACAGTACACTACTGTACATGCTTAAATGTGTGCGCGCGCTCCGTTAGCATGATAATTAAAAAAAATAATAATTTTCACCCCCTAGCTACGGCAGAATCGAGCTGCGAACCGTTCTTAGGTCCCTAAATCGTTCGTAAATCGGGGGTCACCTGTAACGAAATATAAGTTATTAGTGAAGGAAATTCCGTCTGGATAACAGCGGACCGACTGCTCTAAATTATACGACAGGTCTAGACCACACGTAGATTTTGTACGTATCTGAAAAAAATCCTAGGATACGAAAACATTGTTGAATGCCACAAATGATCCTAAATCACTCGTACGCACAGTGTAAGAACAAATCTGTGCGTACGAACGGTTCGTGAATGAGGCCCAATGTCTATCAATGTAGAGGACTGAAGAGTTATTCTAGTGGGCTTACAAATGAGGGGATAAAAATAATTTGAAGACAAAATATTTGTAAGGTCATCTATGTGATGTTTGTTCTCATTCAAGAGGTTGACAATGAAGTCACCTAATAAATAACAAAGTTTACCCTCTTTAGCAACAAGTTCTAAGATATCTGTAAGACATTCTTTGAAATTGTTTACGTTTATATTAGGAGGACGGTAGATACATCCTACAATCAATTTTCTTTTCATAGATTGGACCTCAATAAAAACACATTCTGCATTACATCCATGAAACTTCTATTCAAAATCAGATCTGTTTGAATTCATGGTCCTTTTGAATATAAAGAGATACTCCTCCTCTCGACTTCCTCTACATCGGTGAACAGCTGTGTAACCATCAATATTAAACAGTGAATGGATTTCATCATTTAGCCAAGTTTCTGTCAATGCAATTGTTGTGAACATATGGTTCAGTGATGTAAAATAATGGTAAAAGTGATCGTAGTTTTTTGAAAGGCTTCTTATGTTAAGGTGGAGAGAAGAAAAGGTGTTGGACATTTTACAAGATGCAATGAAAGAGTTGAACTGATTTTCATTAAAATAATTACACGTAGAAGGTAGGGATGCACCGATCGATCGGCCCCGATTTCCTTAGTTTGAGGAAATCGGCGATCGGCCAATCGTTAAATGAGAAGCCGATTTTATCCACCGATCGCCGCAAAGGTCTGAAAATCAGCCGCTGTCCCTTTTTTCTCTGCTGTGAGAGAGGGGGTGGGGGGAGGGGGCGGAGAGGGGGCGAGGGGCAGACCCGCCCACCAGGTCACGTCTGCACATGCGCGTTAACACAGTCAACACAGGTCACTCGGAGCAGCCATGTTGTCTGTTTGGAAGTTCTACTATTTTAAAATGAGCAAAAGATCTCAACTTGTGTAAAGCCGAAGTAAGTCGTGGTGTAGCCACAACAAAAACCTTTAATACAACAAACCTTGTTCGCTATTTAAGAAATCGCCACACAGCCAAGTGTGCAACGTTTGAAGCGAGCAACCCCGGAGCCTGCTAAAAGCTAATCCAAATACACTCAGCTTTACAACAGACATCTGGACTTCTGATGTAAGTTTAATGTCCATGTTAAGTTGTTTTACTGCACAGTTGATTGACGAACAATTCGAACGTAATCAAGTACTCTTAAACTGTAATCCCAGCCATCACTGCACTCAGCAGATTTTGGAGAGGCAAGCCAGCACAGACCGTGGTGTGGGTAAAGCCAAAGCTACATTGCTGGAGGCTGTTGTGAGAAGATGCTGCATGAGCTTCTGTACAGCTTGACCACTACTGTACTCTGGATCCAAGGTAAGTAACTGTGAATATTCTATTTTAGTCACAATTACTTTTAACCTACTGCTATATTTCAAGAAACATTTAAATTAAATTTAAAATAAAAATGTCTTTATTGAAAATTTCAATCAAGAATTTTTTTTAATTTAAATGATTTTTTTTTAAATTGCATGTAAATAAAGAAATGCATTTATATGCATTTCTTTATCTTTTATCATTTCTTTTATCTTTCTTTTTCTTTTCTCCAGGTGCTGCGGTTTTCTCCCATAGTCCAAAAACATGCATGTTAGGCTGATTGGTAACGCTAAATTGACCCTGGGTGTGAGTGAGACAGGTCCCTCTTGTAAATGGGTACATGTGGCTCAACGAGGCTAGCCTGTATAAATAAAGGTTGAACAAATGCAGGGATGTGTGGCTGATAGGCTGAGTGAGTGACTGAATATCAAACCTGTTGCTGTTACCCCATGTGTCTGTTGGGTCTGCTGCATCGTACATTTTTCTGATAACATTATTTGCACTTATTTCAACTTTTTCCAGCGTAATGCTGCAAAATTGTACTCTCTCTTCTAATTTCTAAGACATTTAAGCTTCATTCTGCTATTTTAGATAATATATATAATACTATTCAACTGTTTTTCTTGAACAAATGGCATTCACACATGCATTTTCACAGGAAATGCAAGATTCTGCATTCATTTTACTTCAAACAACAACAAGCCCATTTCTTCCAGTGAAGACAAGAAAAAAAACCTAGTGGCCCGACCCGAGCTCTTTGTTTGTGAAGAGACATCACTTACAGAATTTCAGAGCAAATTAGCATTTTGGGAGGGATGATTTCTATGTGAGCATATCAGCACAAACAAAGAGCTCGGGTCGGGCCCCTAGGTTTTTTTTCTTGTATCAACAATTACATGTGATGGGGGGGGGGCACACAAAATGGGATTAAAATTCCTCAAACTGTAATTTCACAGTTTCTGGTAAAAAAAAAAATATGCTGGTGAAGATTCTCAGTTGTCCAGAACATGATAAATCAAAAAAGGCGTTCAATACAAGATCAACTGGACTTTATTTGTAACAGAAGACGTTTCGCTCATCATCTGATGAGCTTTCTCAATTCAATGGAGACTGTGAGAGGGAGAGAGAAGTTATAAGCAAGCTGGGCCACTGATACACACCAAACTAGGTAAATTGGAAGCTAACACACACACATACTTGGTATATCACTTGTGAATTAGGCCCTGTTTACACGGACACTGTGTGGGGGAAACGGATGTTTTGGGTATGTTAATTAGGTGAAAAGTTTTGCGTTGACACGGTCGAATTCTGTGGATACGACTCTCTCCCCCTCCACCCCCCGTCCTCATGATTTCACTGTAGTTACCATGCTGGGCCTTTAGATGGCGCTGTGATTTTTGGAACCTTCACTACTGCGCATGCGTGCAGCCTGAGGTAAACAGCTGCCTCGTCTGTTTTCCTCTCTGGCTAAAATCAGCTAACTACAAGTTGTTGTCAACAAGTTAACAACAAGTTAAAGCTGGAATTTGGATAAGAGTCAACAGATTTGAGTCAGTGGGACCCGCTTCATCTAACAAGCTGCACACCAGACGCTGAGCCTGTGGACCAGAACCGGACTTTACTCCGTGATAAACAGCTGACTTACAGCAGGTAAATCAACGTTCTTAATATAATGTTTGCTTGTGTTTACTTTGATCACACAACAACTGAGTTTTATTTATTTATTTATTTATTTCTGCCAGGTGGAGAAGCTGTCGTTCCAACAAACAGGCAGACGGTTCGGCGGTTCTGATGGGTCCAGATGAACACACAGCAAGAGTCCAGTTCATTAACGTAGTTACAGTTCGGTTCACGTGTTTTAATAGTGTGTTCAGTTTAATTCTCAGTGTTTGTGTTGTAAACTTTGTGGTGCTGAATAAATAAATAAATAAAAAATAAACCTGGTGTCTTCATTTTCACAGCACGTTACGCACTGTTTAAAAAATGTAACGAGTCCAGATAGATACTGTAGTTCAGATAAATTTACATCTCCCACGCCAACATAAATACTGTTTATTATTGTTAAACTGTTATATTTTGCAGCGTGACACGTGAAATGTCAGACTGTCCGCGCATGCGGGCTGCGCGCATGTGGTTGACACAAAAGCTCCACGGGAGATGTTTACATTATCAGCGGGGGGTCAGCGAAAAACTTCCACCTTGAGAGCAGGGTCAGAAAAGTATCGGAGTCAAAGAGGGGGGCCAGCAGCGTCGTGTAGGCGATAAGCAAAGTCGCAAAGAGAAAGTAGCGGTTACACTCAAAATACGCGCCGTGTAAACTGGCCCTTAGACTAACAAAGACTTTGACAGGTCCCTGGTATCAATGTGTGAAGTGTGGTTTTGGTCAATTTACACACAGTAGGATGTGTGTGTGTTTTCTGTAAGCTCTGCTTTCACACACTGAACTTTGAATGGGTCACAGGCACTTGTTATCCCAAGTATGTGTGTGTGTGTTAGCTTCCAATTTACCTAGTTTGGTGTGTATCAGTGGCCCAGCTTGCTTATAACTTCTCTCTCCCTCTCACAGTCTTCATTGAATTGAGAAAGCTCATCGGATGATGAGCAAAACGTCTTCTGCTACAAATAAAGTCCAGTTGATCTTGTATTGAACGCCTTTTTTGGTAAAAAAAAAAAAAGATTTCTCCTTCTGTTCTGGGAGTGCAAAACAAATTACCGTACTCAAATTAATTTGTAAAGACTAATATGTTTTTTTTTTAAGACTAAAACTAGACTTAAATTTTTTAAGTTTTTGTCGATTAAAACTTAACTAAAACCATTAAATATAGAAATGACTAAAACAGACTAAAACTAAGAAGTATTTTAGTCTAAAAGACTATGACTAAAACTAAAATCAAAATGGCTGTCAAAAACAACACTGATCACCAGCAGCTTCAACCACACGTTTAAAAGTGAAACAAAAATAATTCCAACGTGAAATGAACCAGACAATGAAGTGATTAGCAACTCCCGGACACTCACCAGCCAGAATTATCTTTTCCAAGTCCAAAACAAGGATAAAGAACTATGCCAACACACCGTTACAATAGACTACACAAAAAAATAATAATTTAATAACCGTTCAGAGGCACGGATGAGCCACCAAATGTAGGGATGTGCCGATTGATCGGAAACCGATCAATCGTCACCGATAACCATTAAAGCGGATGTGATCGGCTTTTGCCTTCAATTACCGATCACAGAGCCTGTGATGCGAAGTTTGCTAACTGCAAAACGTGCGACGAAAAAGTACCTCGTGGAGAAATTTCGACGAAGTCCTTCAACACAACAAACCTAATTCGTCATTAAAATGTTTTAATACGTTTTAATAACTTACCAAAAGCCGTCTGCCAGCACCGCCATAAGCAACACCTGTTAGCATGTAGCCCCACCGAGTAGCTCCACCGAGTCCGCTCCGCTGCGCAGTTACGGGCAGTCCAGTTTAGCTGCGGTTTCAAAAAGGCTGTCGGCTTTGTTATTCCAAGTTAGCTGGGTGTCCCCCGATATCTTCTGCTTCCAGTCCGACATCGAGGCGAGCTCCAGGAACCTCTGATCGCACAAAGCCGGCTGTCGAATCTGCAGCTCTGGGGTCCGGTTTAGCATGTTAGCCTTAGCTCATACTATGAGCTGCTGGTCTCGCGCGGTGCTGTGGGAAGCGCTCGGCGAAGCGATCGCGGCTGCTGCTCCAGTCCTGAGACATTCACAGAGTTCAGGGAGTGTTTCCAGTTAATTTATCCGTATGAGGCATCCTCTTATGGGAGAAACAGTCCTCCAAAAGCCGACTCCCGAGTGTAGAACTAATGAATGTAAAATGGCGGAGGCGGTATTTCCTGGTTCTTCTTCTTCTTCTTCTTCTACTTGGTTTTTAATGGCGGTTGGCAAACAACATGTGGTGCATTACCGCCACCAACTCCGGTTCCTGGTTCCCGCAGGAAGTTGTTCAAAAAAGCACGAAATTATTAAAAAAATAATAATAATAATGATACTTTACGTATTTATAAAGCCATTTGTAAAAACAACCAACAATGCAGCTTTAAGTAGCAAATGGGGTATTTTAGTTTTTTATATGAAGTAATAGATGTGTTTAAAAAAAAAACAATAAAAAAAACTTCTTTTTTTTATTAAAAGTTAGTAAGGTAAACATTTTTCTTTGATAATGCAGTTGATAATTACTTTTATTTACTTTGTTCTCTGAAATAAATGAGTAAAAATATGTTTTTGTCTGAATTATGGTGATTTTATGGTTCTGAAAATAACATGAGTGCTGCTTCTGGCTACAAGATCTGAAAAGTTTTCAGATGTTGTAGCCAGAAGCAGCACTCATAAATTACAGGTAATCCATTTGATCGGTGATCGGTGATCGGTTATGTGATCGGCTCACATATAGGCAATCGGTAATTTTGATCGGTATCGGTGATCGTCACACATAGGTGATCGGTATCGGTTTCAAAAAACCTGATCGGCACATCCCTACTTATTGTTCTCTGAGAACATTTTAATTTAAAGTTTCATATTTTGATTTGTGCAGAAAGTTTCATATTTTGATTTGTGCAGAAACTCTGTGAACCACACAGTCTTTGTGGTGGATCAAGTTCAGCAGAAGACAATTCAAAACCTGCTGCAAAATAGAATAGAAGAGACCTTTATTATCATTGCACATGAATACAGTGAAATCTGGGTTTGCTTCCCAGAACAAAAGTAAAAACAGTAAAATATAAAACAATATAAAAATATAAACTGTATTAAAGTTAATAACAGGTTTGAAACACTCCAAATGTGCAACACAAGCAGATTGATATTACCCCAGTTGTCCCTTATTCAGTTTTTATTACAGATTTTGCTTCTGTAGCCGAGGAGCAAAATCTGTAATAAAAACTGAATAATGGACAACTGGTGTAATATCAAGTTGTCCCTTATCCGAGGCCATGGTCTTGAGCCGGAAAAGTAGGTTAGATTGGATAGGTGCAGCATCCGCAGTGAAGTGGACGCTGTACCGGTCTGTCGTGGTGAAGAGAGAGCTGAGTCAAAAGGCAAAGCTCTCAATTTACCGATCGATCTACGTTCCCACCCTCATCTATGGTCATGAGCTTTGGGTTATGACCGAAAGAACAAGATCTCGGATACAAGCGGCTGAAATGAGTTTTCTCCGCAGGGTGGCTGGACTCTCCCTTAGAGATAGGGTGAGAAGCTCAGTCATCCGGGAGGGACTCGGAGTAGAGCCGCTGCTTCTCCACATCGAGAGGAGCCAGTTGAGGTGGCTCGGGCATCTGGTTAGGATGCCTCCTGGACGCCTCCCTGGTGAGGTGTTCCGGGCATGTCCCACCGGGAGGAGACCCAGAGGAAGACCCAGGACACGCTGGAGGGACTATGTTTCTCGGCTGGCCTGGGAACGCCTTGGGATTCCCCCAGAGGAGCTGCTCCAAGTGGCTGGGGAGAGGGAAGTCTGGGCCTCCCTACTTAGGCTGCTACCCCCGTGACCCGACCCCGGATAAGAGGAAGAAAATGGATGGATGGATTACAGATTTTGTTAAGTTCAGTAACGGTGGACAGATAAAAACTATATTTAAATCTGTTTGTTCTTGTCTTGATTGATCTGTACCTTTTCCCTGATGGTAACAGTTCTCATATTATCTAATAAATAATAATATAAATAAATCATCCACAAATAATTTTGTAACAACAGCCAGTATGACATCATTACTGTAACAGCTTTTATTTTGAATACTCGCTAAAGGTTACCATAATTCATAGTGTTTGTGTGCACAACAAAACCATCATTTTGGAAGTGGAGACTGGCTTGACAGCATTTTTTACTGCCTGACGTTCTCAGAGTTGGGGCAGGAGCTACATGTCAGACCACCACCAACCACATGTTTTTTTTTCTGTTACAGATGAAGTTCATGTTAATAAATGTTGTGAAGCTGAGAAGAGTTCCTGGGTGAGCGATTCATCAGTTCACTGGTATCAAACCAAACATCAGGGTTACACAGGTATGTATTTATTTACTGCAGTCTAAAGTGAAGTGTGGAGCTAAGCTGTGTTAGGAACTGTTTGGATCCTGCAGTCAAGCTGTCCACGATTCAGATTTTTAAAATCTTGCTCTTCTTCACAGCTTGTTACAGCATCACGATGCGTTCAATTTCAACTAGAAAATGCACTCCGCTACACAAACCAGGAATTCAGAAACAGAAAATTGTTGAGAAATTCCAGAAGTTTGTTAAACTCAGTTTTGGTGGTTTTGCATCCATGCAGCCTACGTGAATTACAAACCGGATTCCAAAAAAGTTGGGACACTAAACAAATTGTGAATAAAAACTGAATGCAATGATGTGGAGGTGCCAACATCTAATATTTTATTCAGAATAGAACACAAATCACAGATCAAAAGTTTAAACTGAGAGAATGTATCATTTTAAGGGAAAATATGTTGTTTCAAAATTTCATGGCGTCAACAAATCCCAAAAAAGTTGGGACAAGTCCATTTTTACCACTGTGTGGCATCCCCCCTTCTTCTTACAACACTCAACAGACGTCTGGGGACAGAGGAGACCAGTTTCTCAAGTTTAGAAATAGGAATGCTCTCCCATTCATGTCTAATACAGGCCTCTAACTGTTCAATCGTCTTGGGCCTTCTTTGTCACCTTCCTCTTTATGATGCACCAAATGTTCTCTATAGGTGAAAGATCTGGACTGCAGGCTGGACATTTCAGTACCGGATCCTTCTCCTACGTAGCCATGATGTTGTGATTGCTGCAGAATGTGGTCTGGCATTATCTTGTTGAAAAATGCAGGGTCTTCCCTGAAAGAGATGACGTCTAGATGGAGCATATGTTGTTCTAGAACCTGAACATAGTTCTCTGCATTAATGGTGCCTTTCCAGACATGCAAGCTGCCCATGCCACAAGCGCTCATGCAACCCCATACCATCAGTGATGCAGGCTTCTGAACGGAGCGTTGATAACAACTTGGGCTATCCTTGTCCTCTCTGGTCCGGATGACATGGTGTCCCAGTGTTCCATAAAGAACTTCAAATCGTGACTCATCTGACACAGAACAGTCTTCCATTTTGTCACACTCCATTTTAAATGACCCCTGGCCCAGTGCAAACGTCTGAGCTTGTGGAGCTTGCTTAGAAATGGCTTCCTCTTTGCACTGTAGAGTTTCAGCTGCAACGGCAGATGGCACGGTGGATTGTGTTCACTGACAATGCTTTCTGGAAGTATTCCTGAGCCCATTCTGTTATTTCCTTGACAGTGGCATTCCTGTTTGAGGTGCAGTGACGTTTAAGGGCCCGGAGATCATGAACATCCAGTAGAGTTTTACGGCCTTGACTAAGGATGCACCGATAAATCGGCCGGCCCATCGATCGGCCCCGATTTCCTTAATTTGAGGAAATCGGCAAATCGGCCGATCGTTAAATGAAAAGCAGATTTTATCCACCAATCGCCGCAAAAGTCTGAAAATCAGCCGCTGTCCCTTTTTTCTCTGCTGTGAGAGCGGGTGGGGGGGGGAGGGGACGGAGAGGGGGCTGACTAACAGACCCGCCCACCAGGTCACGTCTGCACATGCGCGCAGTCAACACAGGTCACTCGGAGCAGCCAGTGTTGTTTGGAAGTTCTACTATTTTAAAATGAGCAAAAGATCTCAACTTGTGTAAAGCCGAAGTAAGTCGTGGTGTAGCCACAACAAAAACCTTTAATACAACAAGCCTTGTTCGCCATTTAAGAAATCACCACGCAGCCAAGTGTGCAACGTTTGAAGCGAGCAACCAAGCTAAGCTAATGCTAAGCTAGCGCTATCAAAGAGCCAGTCGGTCTGCTGCTGTTAACTTTTATGAGCAACGAAAAGAGCAAAGCTACCACGAGGAAAGTGATGGAGTTCATGGCATTAAACGACCAGCCCTTTTCAGTCGTTGAGGACAAAAGTTTTAGAAGCTTAATGCAGCACGTGAGCCCACAATATGCCGAGGCAGAGATATTTTTCTGTTGTTACATTACCGGAGTTGTTCGGCCAAGCTTTGAGAGACACCCGGAGCCTGCTAAAAGCTAATCCAAATACTCTCAGCTTTACAACAGACATCTGGACTTCTGATGTAAGTTTAATGTCCATGTTAAAGGTATTGTGACATGATTTTGTAAATTTGAATATTTGTCAGAACATATATATCTTATATCATTGAGCTCTGTTCGTTTTTGCAAAATAAATTATAAATATATTAAATTTTTATTCCAAGTTATGGTAGTTTTTTTCTCTGGGATACGCCCCTAAAAATCTGCGCATTTCCGCAAAAACTTCATTGTGACGTGCCTACGTGACTACGGGAAGGCACGCTCCAACGTGCATTTAAATAATAATGGGGAGCATGTCCGATTGCGTCTGAGATATATCATTTTAAGACAGTAAATCATCCAAAACTCTCATTAATGAACCCTCCCTGAATAAAAAGAAACTACAGATGTTACCTGATCGCGCAGACATAATTTAAAAATACATTATTAGCAACGTGTTTGCTCCGGGCTCTCGGCTAATGTTTCTTAGCAGCCATCTTGGCAAACAGAGTCCCTGACACCGGTCACGTCTGAGATATATCATTTTAAGACAGTAAATCTTCCAAAACTCTCATTAATAAACACTCCCCGAATACAAAGAAAACAACAGATGTTACCTGATTGCGCTGACATAATTTAAAAATACATAAATAGCAACGTGGCCTGTACTGTATCTCGGCTAGTGTGTTAGCTGCTACCTCGGCTTTTTATTACCGGTTGCGTCAGCGATATATCATTTTAAGACAGTAAATCATCCAAAACTCTCATTAATATCCCTCCCCGAATAAAAAGAAAACAACAGATGTTACCCGATTGCGCTGACATAATTTAAAAATGCATAAATAGCAACGTGGCCTGTACTGTATCTCGGCTAGTGTGTTAGCTGCTACCTCGGCTTTTTATTACCGGTTGCGTCAGCGATATATCATTTTAAGACAGTAAATCATCCAAAACTCTCATTAATAAACACTCCCCGAATAAAAAGAAAACAACAGATGTTACCTGATTGCGCTGACATAATTTAAAAATGCATAAATCACGCTATCCCCGAGCTATTCCAGTCTGGCTTCAAATCCCTCCACAGCACTGAGACTGCCCTACTGAAGGTTTTTAACGACATCTTTCTATCCACAGATACTGGTGACTCTGTGCTGCTTGTCCTATTGGACCTCACATCCGCTTTCGACACCATTGACCATGAGATCCTCATTGCTAGGTTAGAGCAGTGGGTGGGCATCTCAGGATCAGCCCTAAACTGGTTCAGATCCTACCTCTCTGACAGGTCTTTTTGTGTGTCCATCAACGATTTTACTTCTGCAGTGGCGGCTCTTAAATGGGGGGTTCCGCAGGGGTCCATCCTGGGTCCTCTCTTGTTCTCCTTATACCTGCTGCCACTCGGTGCTATCTTCCGGAAACACAATATACCTTTCCACTTCTACGCTGATGACTGTCAAATCTACTTCCCCCTAAGACAAAATGGTACAGGCTCTATTCAACCTCTGCTCGACTGCCTGGCTGACATCAGGGACTGGATGGCTTTAAATTTCTTAAGCTTCAATGATAAGAAGTCTGAAGCCATATTGTTCCTTCCCAATGACACAACCTCAAACCACTGCATTGACCTGTCTGCTCTACCCCTGTCAGAAAAACAAAAAGTCAAAAATCTGGGAGTGATAATGGATCCTTCCATGAAACTCAACAGTCATGTAAACATGATTGTCAAATCCTGTTTTTTCCAGCTGAGGCGTCTGTCTAAGCTGAAGCCCATATTATCCAAAAAGCACCTGGAGACAGTGATTCACGCATTCATTACATCTAGGCTTGATTACTGCAATTCACTTCTGTTTGGCGTCAGTCAAGCCACCATTGCACGATTACAACTGGTTCAGAACGCAGCTGCCCGATTTTTAACCAGCACACGCAAAAGAGAGCACATTACACCAGTCTTGGCCTCCCTTCACTGGCTACCGGTTCATCTTCGAATCCAATTCAAAATTCTCATGTATGTCTACAAATCGCTGAACAGTCTCGCCCCCGCCTATCTCTCGGATCTGATACACCCATATGTCCCTCCACGTGCTTTGAGGTCAGAGGATCAGGTACTCTTAATAGTTCCAGAAACTCGCCTTAAGCGCAGGGGTGACAGGCGTTCTCTGTAGCAGGCCCAAGACTCTGGAACGAGTTACCGCTGCTCATCAAACAGGCCCCCTCCCTCTCGGTTTTCAAATCCCGGTTAAAAACTCACTACTACTCCATCGCTTTCAATGCCAGCTGATTTGTACTGGATCGTTTGATTTATGATCTGCAATGTTTTTATGTTTTTCGTGTTGTACTTCATTGTATGTGTTGCCTGTTGCGTGTTTGTTTGTCCAGCACTTTGGTGTGGACTTGTTCCTGTTTAAAGTGCTTTATAAATAAAATGGTATGGTATGGTATGGTATATTCTTCTTTATATATAAGCATGTGTATATAAGTGCATAGGATATATACACAGTTGTTGTGTCTATTTCAGTGATCTTCGCCACACACATACTAATGAGGTGTGTGTGTGTCGGTTCTATGTCTGTCTGTCTGTCTGTCATATATATATATATATACAAATCATATATATATATATATATATATATATATATATATATATACGAAAACCACACTGCTCCTCTGTTTTTTGCAGATGATGTGGTCCTATTGGCTTCATCAGTTCGTGATCTACAGCTTTCGCTGGAGCGGTTTGCAGCTGAATGTGATGCGGCCGGGATGAGGATCAGTTCCTCCAAATCCGAGGCCATGGTCTTGAGCCGGAAAAGGGTAGCATGCCTTCTCCAGGTCGGGGAGGAGGTCCTGCCCCAAGTGGAGGAGTTTAAGTATCTCGGGGTCTTGTTCACGAATGAGGGAAAACTGGAGCGTGAGATCGATAGGCGGATAGGTGCAGCGTCCGCAGTGAAGCGGGCGCTGTACCGGTCTGTCGTGGTGAAGAGAGAGCTGAGTCAAAAGGCAAAGCTCTCAATTTACCGATCGATCTACGTTCCCACCCTCATCTATGGTCATGAGCTTTGGGTTATAATAATAATAATAATAATAATTGTCTAATCTTGTCATCTGCGTATGTTTCCCATACACAGACGAAATTCGTCTCTGCATTTAACCCAACCACCTACCAGGCGGTGCAGTGAGCAGCCATAGAAGGCGCTCGGGGAGCTGGAGAAATAGGTGTGCACTCATAGACACCCCAAGATGTGTAGTGGCCGGGACGCGAACCCGCGTCCTTCGGGTCCCAAGTCAAACGCCCTAACCACTACACCATCTTGCTCCGAAAGAACGAGATCTCGGATACAAGCGGCTGAAATGAGTTTTCTCCGCAGGGTGTCTGGACTCTCCCTTAGAGATAGGGTGAGAAGCTCAGTCATCCGGGAGGGACTCGGAGTAGAGCCGCTGCTTCTCCACATCGAGAGGAGCCAGTTGAGGTGGCTCGGGCATCTGGTTAGGATGCCTCCTGGACGCCTCCCTGGTGAGGTGTTCCGGGCATGTCCCACCGGGAGGAGACCCAGAGGAAGACCCAGGACACGCTGGAGGGACTATGTTTCTCGGCTGGCCTGGGAACGCCTTGGGATTCCCCCAGAGGAGCTGCTCCAAGTGGCTGGGGAGAGGGAAGTCTGGGCCTCCCTACTTAGGCTGCTACCCCCGCGACCCGACCCCGGATAAGCAGAAGAAAATGGATGGATGGATGGATGGATATATATAAATACATATTCTTCTTTTTATATAAGCGTGTGTATATAAGTACATAGGATATATACACAGTATTGTGTCTATTTGAGTTATGTTTGCCACACATACTAATGTGTATACATATAGAGGTGTGTGTGTGTGTGTGTAGGTTCTATTATGTGCATTAAACATGTTGCACGTTGAATGACATATCTGTAATTGTAATGACTCTTTCTCTATGCAGGTTTTTTGCAACCGGCGACTCGTACAGGACCATAGCAAGCAGCTTTTGTGTGGGAATTTCCACTGTCGCCACCATTGTTCATAATGTGGCGAGCGCTATCTGGGACTGTCTAGTGGCGGAGTTCATGGCTGTACCTACAGTGGATGATTGGAGGTCCGTTTAAAAGGAGTTTGAGGAGATATGGAACTTCCCTCTGTGCTGCGGTGCTTTGGATGGGAAACACATCAGGCTCAAAGCACCTCAATATTCAGGCTCTATGTTTTTTAATTATAAAGGATCCCACTCATTGGTTCTTCTAGCCGTCGTTGATGCAAAATACAGGTTCCGGATCATTGATGTTGTGGGGTATGGAAGAACCAGTGACGGCGGGATCTTGGCCAACTCCATCTTTGGTCAGGCTCTGCGTGATGGCACACTCAATCTGCCACCGGACAAGCACCTCCCTGGCGCTGTGGACAGAGGACCCCAGCCCCACGTCATTGTGGCAGATGAGGCTTTCCCGTTGCGCAGAAATTTAATGCGGCCCTTCCCAGGACGTGGGGAACTGACCAGAGAGCAACGTGTCTTCAACTATTGGCTGTCACGGGCACGGCTGGTGGTTGAGGATGCATTTGGGATCTGGTCTGGTCAGTGGCGTATGTTTCGGCGTGACCTTGAAATCTCCCCTGAGGTTGTGGAGAAGTGTGTTAAAGCCACTTGTGTTCTCCACAATTTCATGCGGGTTGACGACATACCATCACACCGTGGCACAGAAGAAACCCTTCCTGGTGTCCAGAGAATGGGAGCAAACTGTGCGGCAAGAGAAGCAATGGCGGCCAGAGGGGCATTCATGACATACTTCTCTGAAGAAGGAGCAGTGTCATGGCAGCCAACACAGTAGTCATCACCCCCCACTGACTTGCAATTGCTCCTTTACGTGCCACAAAATCACCTGCAGAGCCAAGTCTTTCTTAACAGTTTTTTGTTGTTTTTTGTTTGTTTTGTTAACAGTTCGTTGCATGTGTGCAATTGAATTAAAAATAACAGTTCAAAGTTGTGTGATTACTTTCTGTTCTGTCTTTCTTTTTGTGGTAGTGTGGCGTCTAGGGAGGACGCTGAGCTCTGCATCGGGCTTAAGAAAGACGCACTGGTTTCCAGATTAAGGTGATACCTTAATATAATATAGTTGACGCCGAAGTAGAAAGTTCACTGTATTTACACTCGTAGTGAAGACATAAAGTGTTGTATACACAGTTGCCGAAAAATAGGACCAAAACGTGAATGGCAGACTAAAACCAAAATATTACAGAAATATTACATTTCTGCCCCGTTCCACTGTATTCATATGAAATCATACAAATGCAAGACAGTGCTTGTAACAAACCTGCACTAAAAAAGCTACATGAAATGAAATGTTTTTTTATGTAGATTTACACAAGCCAGTGTCTCCAACACATGTAAAGACTCTCACACACCAAGTGTAGTTAGAAAACAGATTTATTTACAAGTAGAAAAGCACACACATTGTTATCTAAATATATATCTAAATATATTATATTTCATAGATATATATATATATATATATATATATATATATATATGTTGTAATTACTACAAATATATAAAAAACTGGGAAGAACACTGTTCCCTCTTAAAAATAAATTCGGTCATTAATTTTTTGGATTTATTTCTCCACAAGCAATTTCTAATGTATTGATTAGCCTTGCTCGGACACATCCACTCTGTCGCCAGTGGACAGCTCATAAATGATGGCGTGTATTCTAAATTTAGCTCTTTCACGCAGCCCGTCAGGCAAACATTCCAAGGGCCCAACCAAGGACATCAAAAACCTCTCCGTTTCGTTGGCGGGAGGTGGTGGTGGTGGTGGGGGCGGTGGTGGTGGTGTGGCTGCCATACAATTTCTTTCCTTCAATATTTGAAGGAGGTCACGCTCAAAATCCTTGTGCTGCAGAGGTGTCCTCTGTGTCTGCTCCCTACGGGGTCTCTTCTGCATCGATCCTGTAAAGAACACAGTATGTGTTACATGTTTTGAATGTTAGATGAGCTTTCACAGGACACATCTCTGCAGTACATAACTGTCTGTACTGCAAATACTTCATGAACAAGTTGTTTCATAAGAAATTGTTTTCATAAGTTTACATATCTATCTGTGTCTGTGTGTGTGTGTGTTTTTAAAGTGGGGGAGATTTTGGTACCACTGCATCAGTTGTGTGTGTATTTGTGGCTGTGGTTATTTGCCACTAAATCAACACAAAAAGCAAGATGAGAGAGTCACACCTGAGGCACACGAGGAAGGTCCTGGCATCTCAGAAGAAGACGTGGTGGACGACGTTGCTGGAGGAGTTGGCACAGCAGACAGTTTGAGCCAGCTCCAACTCACTGCAGTCAATAGTTTCTGTGAATCAAATCACAACAAATAAACAATTTACTTAATTTTACTATTTATAACAACATTGCAGTATAAAAGATCGATGAGTCACAACTTACCAAGAATGGAGGAGGCCTCGAATGCTGCTGATTCCTCTTCAGCCTCCTCTTGGTCTTCTGTCTCGTTGTCCACAGCGGCCTGGTCCTCCATGGCACTGTCCTGTCCTGCATATTGCCACTTGTTTCACGTGGCGTGATATATGGCTTCATGAAGGACATGACCGCCATGCACTTCCATTTTGGCGTGCTGTCTGCACCTGCACCACTCCGGTTTCTGTCTCTCTCCTTTTTTGCCTCCTTTGCATACGTGTCCCGGAGACTCTTCCACCTTTTCTTGCATGATTCCACTAAACAAAGGCATTGAAAAACGTGAAACGTGTTGGCTATATTTTTTGTTAGCTGAAATCGGCTAGCAGAGCTTAAACTTGCTAAACGTGAAAAGCTCACAATTCAAAACTTACCCGGTATCCCGAGTTCCTCACTGACACTCCGCCAGGCAAGGTCCTTTTTATTTCTGTCTCTGTAGAGCAGACTTGACTGGTCGTAAAGGACTTGTCGCGAACACACAGCTACGATCAGTTTCTCCTCCATACTTAAACACGACTTTGCGGGTTTTTTCTGTGTCTTACAAACAATACGTCACACAGTTGCGCCACATACATCCCCTCGTTTCCGCGTCACATAGCCGACTCCCTCTCTCCTCCCCTGACTCTCCCTGATTGGTTGACAGACGCGTTGAACGGCGAAATGTTCAGCATTTTCAAGTCGAGCTGTGGAGGCTGCCGCGGGCTCACGTGCACGGAAAACGCTGAAATGCCACTTCCAAAACGCTCAACACGCACGTGACACGACGCCCGACCCCTAGACGCGCCTGGAGGCGCGTCTCCCATTGACTTTGCATGTAAACCGGACGCTCCTGCAGTTCAAAACGCGTTTGGTCTGAACGTACCATTACGCAGAGCTATGCCGGGGCCTTTATGATCTTGAAAACTGAGTCTGTGTTGAAAGCAAGTTATATTCTGTGAAATTCCACTTGCTGGCTGATTCTTGTACTTCAAGAAAGCCACACACAGCCGGAGCAGTTTGGGGGCGCAGTTCCTGATAAACGGTGGATGCCCATGACTAAATAACCAGAGCGCCTTATTCATGTACAAAATTATGATTTATCGTATATTTAATAAGTGCGGATTAAGAGTCAGGTGCATCTTAAAACCCGAGATTTACGGTACTATGGCTGAGAGTGTTAACTGCCCATGAACCATGTGTTTGAGTTAGCAGAGTTCTTTTCTTTCTCAGATAATTGAATGAGAAGCTGATTTGATCCTGCATGTGCAGCTGGATGGCCATGGTCACCAGTCACATTTTATAATCTTATCAGCTGTGAAAGGTGATAAGGTTATAAAAACAAGCCTCACACGCTGCCCGTGACAGATTCTCCTGACTGGGATCCATGCATGTAAAACGTCTATACATCTGAGTAACCTGTTGTGAAAGTCTGACTTGCAAGCAAAGCCAGTTAATAAAACCTTCTCCTGTCAAATGTGGTTTCTTTGAGTCAATAAAAGAAATAAAGGATATTTTTATCCAACGGTTTAGTTTTTCTTTTTTGTGTCAGCTCCTTACCCTCCTCTGCATCGGCAGCACGATCACGTTCGAGTACAGAGTCTCAATGGTCTTGGGGAACAAATGAGACCAGAAGAGCTTCACGATTTGCTCGTGTTTGTAGCGTTCTTCTTGCAAACCCGTCAGCATGATGGTGAACGAATTCAAATCTTGAAAGCTGTGTTTCTAAATCATAAAAAAAAAAGTTTAAAATTTTATAACTTATTTTAGATTTTTAAAAAGTAAAGAAAAATATGGCGAATAAAGAAGGTTCATACCAAAACAGTGCTGGGTTCATCAATTATGATATATTCTAGGAGTTAAAAAGAAGATTTAAGAGTCAGTACCGGTAACTTTAAATGAGCTAGTTAAATAATTTGTGTTTAATTTTTTTTTTTTACCTGGGATGTTGAACCAAGGGGTGAGAGTAGGGAATGCATATGGAGCAACTTTTATGGTGATCCAAAACGGCGGCACGGTGCCCTGAGGGAGGTTAGGCTTTACTGTTGAAACATTTGATGCAGAAGATAATTTAAATTAGACTTGGCAGCAAATCCATGTAAAATGTTCACAACTCAACGTAGTAAAACCAACAAACACACTGGTTAAGATTCTCAGTCATCCAGGACATGTTAAATCCAAACCACATTAAGAAGGAAGGAAAGAAGGAAAGAAGAAAGAAAGGTGGAAAGATAGAAATAAAAATAAAAAGTAAGAAAGAAAGAGTTTGAGTTTTAAAAACTTTTCTTTCACACTCCAACAGTCAAGACAAACAAAACATGATAAAAGTTTTTTTTAATCAAAGAGTAAATACTAAAGATGAGTCATCCACTGAACACAAAACATCGTTAATACCCCACTTGTTAAATAATAATTATAATAATAAACTTTATTTGTTTAGCACCTTCCTACAATGCCTTGCATTTACCAAGGTGATTAACAGGACAGAAAATATAAAAACCGGTACAATAAATCAGTGAAAATAGAATAAAAGCAACAGCAATAAAAGGAGGCAATGGAAATAAAAATGCTACATACTAAAATACCAAAAGTAATAAAAGTTACACACTGAAAGCTTTTTTGAACAAGTGGGTCTTCAGTCTGGATTTAAACAGTCAGATCAGAGGTGGCACATTAAAGACATCCATGTTCTTTGTCAACTTAAAATACTCAAATTCCACAAGGACTCGAGCAACTACCAGTCTTTCAAATAAAACACAAGCATCATTTGTCTGTTGCTGATTGATTTAGTTCTTTCTTGATATCCATATTGCCAATTTTGCAGTACCAGAAATGAAATTTAAAAGAGTGTGAACTTGTTTTTCCTTTGCACAGCACCGTGGACCATAAATAAAAATATGGTTAGAAAACTGTGCACCCAATCCACCAAACAGATGATCCAAAAGAACAAGAAGAGGATTCAGTCTTAAACATTCAATAAAAATATGATACAATGATTCTTCTTGGGAACAATAAGGACATGACACACTAATGTCAGGATTAAGGTGTGCCAGATACTTGTTTGTAGCTATGGCCAGGTGCGGCTGCCACTAGAGGGAGCTAGGGCGCCGCCCACCTGGAACCTCTGTAGCTCTTCACCATTTGAAGATTTAATTTTTTTTAAATGAAATAATAAAATAAAAATATTTCGAAATGTATGCATATATGTTTTTAGTTGTGTAGGATAAATATTTTATGAGTAACGATGAGTTATTGTTTGTTTCAAAAAACGTTTTCTGATTTGTGACGTACTTCCTGTATTGTATGGGGCGCTCTGAGCTTATCCATTGACTCTAATTATAACTGGTGCATGCGTACTGATGCCCCCACCTTACAAAACAATGGGATAACGCTGGGCGTAGTTTTCACCGCCCTGGACAGTCTCACGTGAGCTCTGCCTACCGATCGCGTGTTTCCGGCGTTTATTTATTTATTAAAAAAATAATAATTTTGTCTGGAAAATTTGCCGTGTGTCAGTGACTCAAGCAGGCATGCTCAGGTAAGTTTTAAAGCCCTTTATCTAATGTCTATTGCATTTCTGGCTGATATGCCTCTCAACTTCACTGAATCACTGAATGTTAGGAAACGCCAGTGGTGGGATGTAACGAAGTACAAGTACTTCGTTACTGTACTTAAGTACATTTTTCATGTATCTGTACTTTACTTAAGTAGAATTAAACATGGGTACTTTCTACTTTTACTTCACTACATTTTGCATGAAGTATCTGTACTTTCTACTACACTACATTTCTATAATGCGTTGCGTTACAAGTTACATTCACGTCGCATTGCGTTTTTATTTTTTATTTGTCCTAAGGCATTACTAGTAGATGCAGAGTGACATTAAAAAAAAAGGAAGAAAAAAAAACCTTGTCCGCCAATCAAATCATCCCGTCACTTGATTGACACACACGGCAACCAATCAGATGACGATCTTTAGCATGAGCAGCGAAAACAACGGCGCGAAGCACAGCAAAACAATACAAGCGAAAACTTTCTGCGAATTACCTCAGATTTTAAGCCCTTGCTAAAACATGAGTGAGAACCCTGGACCAAGTAAAAAGGCAAAAATGTATCACTTTCATACGGAATGGGAGGTGGACTTTTTTTTCACTCGCCAAACTTCAAAGCGAAAGCCGACACCGCTCCAGGTGAGTCACGCTGGCTGTTTTGTTTTTTGAATGTCCAGAGGACCAGACTTAGCTTTTTTAGATGTGACATTAGACTAATGTCACATCTAAAAAAGCTGCATGCTTTTATTGATGCTCAGCATTTTTTATAATTACAGTATACTTAATTTATAGCCCTTTTAACAGCTGCAACAAAGTGCAGCTGTGCATAAAACCATTTTAACTAATCATCACCTTTTACTCTTTTAAATAAATTATTTTAACATAATTCATCATTGCTTCTTTCAAGAGCTCCACACCTGAAAATGCCTCATGAGAAACCATAGGCGTAAATCCCGGGGGGGTCGGGGGGGTCCGGATCCCCCCAATCTTGGAGAAGTGTAGATTTGCTTTTAAAAAATGTCCCTGTTTATGGTCCCCCCCCTCCCAATAATGAGATGAAATCTATGCCCTTGTGAGAAACATATGCATGCTCAAAGCTGTGTTTTGCTGTCACGCGGGCACCTCATGTGGTCCCTACGGGCAACCAGGTGCCCGCGGGCACCACCTTGGTGACCCCTGATTTATTATATGTGTTGTGCAATATTGGTTTATAGTTATGCAAGGTACTTCAACATACATTGTACATAAAAAGAATCCTCAATACATTTGAAGATAATTATGTTTTGCATTTTTGTATTGGGTAGATCATTTTGACTTGGTTGCTTTATAAGTAGCTCGCATGCTGAAAAAGTGTGAGCACCCCTGCTGCAGGTCATCCCTTAAATTCTGATGCACAGAATCACAAGTCCAAGTGTGAACGGTGTCACAGAGTAAACACAATATAAAAACATGCATTATCTGCAGCATTGTTCATTAAAATGGCTCAACACTATTAATGTATTACAGAATATACATACGTATGGACACTTTATTGTAAACCATTGCATTAGGTAATACATTCAGCAAATACTTTTACTTTTAATACTTTAAGTATTTTTAAAAGCAAGTACTTTTCACTTTTACTTAAGTAAAAATATTTATATGGTACTTCTACTTTTACTAGAGTACATTTTTGGCTGTTTATTTGTACTTTTACTTAAGTACAGTGTTTGAGTACTTTCTCCACCACTGTATATATATATACATTTTGCTAAACTTAATGTGCTCCTTGTCCTCCTTTTGGATGCTCTCCATATAAAAACACATCTGGGTGCTGTCGTTTTGACACTCACAGAACCATGTGGTCAGACCTGGCACCAGTCTGGTGTTTGACTGGACTTCATGGCAAACTTTCACTTTCTAATCAGAAAACAAATGTTAGCCCGACAGATGGAAAAAAGAATGAAATTGTTGTAGTGGGTGCTTGAGAACATGCAGACTGTACCTACTAAACGTGTTAGAAGGTTTTTATTTCTGCTTCTGGTTTCAGTAAAGTTCGCTTGGTAAAAAAAAAAATCTGGCAGTTGCTTTATTTTATGAAAAATACAGTTTTTTTTTTTTTAATCCAAGGCTTCTAACTTGGAGGATGTGTGTTTAGTTGTGAGCACTAGATGGCAGCTCAGCACCACAATTTATCCACATGATAAAATACACATTTGGAGGAAAATGATTAAAATTCACAGCAATAGCATCACT